>JAEIFK010000677.1:0-137455 GCA_018901825.1 Drosophila funebris | reverse complement strand
TCCGTTATTTTGTGATTTTTGAACGTATCTATTATCCTATTATTATGTAATTTTGGATATATTTTTGATTTTTGTCGGAATAACCGCTATTTTGTCATTTTTTTACATATCTGATTTTCGTCAAAAAAATCCGTTATTTTGCAATTTTTTGACATATCTGATTTTTTGTCGGAATAACCCCATATTTTTGACATTTTTCCCATATCTGATTCTTGTCGGAAAAATCCGTTATTTTGTCATTTTTGTACATATCTGATTTTCGTCGGAATAACCGCTATTTTTGCCATTTTTTCCCATATCTGATTCTTGTCGGAAAATCCGTTATTTTGTCATTTTTGGACATATCTGATTTTTTGTCGAAAAATCCGTTATATTGTCATTTTTGGACAAATCTGATTTTCGTCGAAAAATCCGTTATTTTGTCATTTTTTTACATATCTGATTTTTGTCAAATATCCGTTATTTTGTCATTTGTGTACATATCTGATTTTTGTCGGAATAACCGCTATTTTATCCATTTTTTCCGATATCTGATTCTTGTCGGAAAATCCGTTATTTTGTCATTTTTGGACATATCTGATTTTTGTCGAAAAATCCGTTATATTACCGATAACCGATATTTTTGCATTTTTTGCACATATCTGATTTTCGTCGAAAAATTCGTTATTTTGTCATTTTTGGACATATCTGATTTTTGTCGGAATAACCGCTATTTTTGCCATTTTTTCCATATCTGATTCTTGTCGGGAAACTCCGTTATTTTGTCACTTTTTTACATATCTGATTTTCGTCAAAAAATCCGTTATTTTGCAATTTTTTGACATATCTGATTTTTGTCGGAATAACCCCTTATTTTTGCCATTTTTTCCCATATCTGATTCTTGTCGGAAAATCCGTTATTTTGTCATTTTTGTACATATCTGATTTTCGTCGAAAAATCCGTTATTTTGCCAATTTTTGGACATATCTGATTCTTGTCGGAAAAATCCGTTATTTTGTCATTTTTGTTCATATCTGATTTTTGTCGAAATAACCGCTATTTTTGCCATTTTTCCCATATATCTGAGTCTTGTCGAATAAATCCGTTATTTTGTCATTTTTTTACATATCTGATTTTCGTCAAAAAATCCGTTATTTTGCAATTTTTGAACATATCTGATTTTTTGTCGGAATAACCACAATTTTTGCCATTTTTTCCCATATCTGATTCTTGTCGGGAAACTCCGTTCTTTTGTCATTTTTGTACATATCTGATTTTTGTCGAAGAATCCGTTATTTTGCCATTATTGGACATATCTGATTGTTGTCGAAAAAAATCCGTTATTTTGTCATTTTTGTACATATCTGATTTTTGTCGGAATAACCGCTATTTTTGCCATTTTTTCCCATATCTGATTCTTGTCGGAAAATCCGTTATTTTGTCATTTTTGTACATATCTGATTTTTGTCGAAAAATCCGTTATATTGTCATTTTGGGACATATCTGATTTTCGTCGAAAAAATTCGTTATTTTGCCATTTTTGCACAAATCTGATTTTCGTTGAAAAATCCGTTATTATGTAATTTTTGGATATATTTTTGATTTTTGTCGGAATAACCGATATTTTTGCCATTTTTGCACATATCTGATTTTCGTCGAAAAATTCGTTATTTTGTCATTTTTGGACATATCTGATTTTGTCGGAATAACCGCTATTTTTGGCGTTTTTTCCCATATCTGATTCTTGTCGGGAAACTCCGTTATTTTGTCATTTTTGTACATATCTGATTTTTGTCGAAAAATCCGTTATTTTGCCATTATTGGACATATCTGATTGTTGTCGAAAAATCCGTTATTTTGTCATTTTTTTACATATCTGATTTTCATCAAAAAATCCGTTATTTTGTCATTTTTGTACATATCTGATTTTTGTCGGAATAACCGCTATTTTTGCCATTTTTTCCCATATCTGATTCTTGTCGGAAAAATCCGTTATTTTGTCATTTTTGTACATATCTGATTTTCGGCGAAAAATCCGTTATTTTGCAATTGTTGGACATATCTCATTGTTGTCGAAAAAATCCGTTATTTTGTGATTTTTGAACGTAACTGATTTTCGTTGAAAAATCTATTATTATGTAATTTTTGGATATATTTTTGATTTTTGTCGGAATAACCGCTATTTTGTCATTTTTTACATATCTGATTTTCGTAAAAAAATCCGTTATTTTGTCAATTTTTTGACATATCTGATTTTTGTCGGAATAACCCCTATTTTTGCCATTTTTCCCATATCTGATTCTTGTCGGAAAAATCCGTTATTTTGTCATTTTTGTACATATCTGATTTTCGTCGGAATAACCGCTATTTTTGCCATTTTTTTCCCATATCTGATTCTTGTCGGAAAATCCGTTATTTTGTCATTTTTGGACATATCTTTGATTTTTGTCGAAAAATCCGTTATTTTGTCATTTTTGGACATATCTGATTTTCGTCGAAAAATTCGTTATTTTGTCATTTTTGGACATATCTGATTTTTGTCGGAATATCCGTTATTTTGTCATTTTTGTCCATATCTGATTTTTGTCGGAATAACCGCTATTTTGTCCATTTTTTCCGATATCTGATTCTTGTCGAAAAATCCGTTATTTTGTCATTTTTGGACATATCTGATTTTTGTCGAAAAATCCGTTATTTTACCGATAACCGATATTTTTGCATTTTTGCACATATCTGATTTTCGTCGAAAAATCCGTTATTTTGTCATTTTTGGACATATCTGATTTTTGTCGGAATAACCGCTATTTTCTGCCCTTCTTTTTCCCATATCTGATTCTTGTCGGGAAACTCCGTTATTTTGTCATTTTTGTACATATCTGATTTTCGTCAAAAAATCCGTTATTTTGCAATTTTTGACATATCTGATTTTTGTCGGAATAACCCCATTTTTTGCCATTTTTTCCCATATCTGATTCTTGTCGGAAAAATCCGTTATTTTGTCATTTTTGTACATATCTGATTTTCGTCGAAAAATCCGTTATTTTGCAATTTTTGGACATATCTGATTCTTGTCGGAAAAATCCGTCATTTTTGTACATATCTGATTTTTGTCGGAATAACCCCCTATTTTTGCCATTTTTTCCCCATATCTGAGTCTTGTCGAATAAATCCGTTATTTCGTCATTTTTGTACATATCTGATTTTCGTCAAAAAATCCGTTATTTTGCAATTTTTGGACATATCTGATTTTTGTCGAAATAACCGCAATTTTTATTTTTCCCATATCTGATTCTTGTCGGAAAAATCCGTTATTTTGTCATTTTTGTACATATCTGATTTTTGGCGAAAAATCCGTTATTTTGCCATTGTTGGACATATCTCATTGTTGTCGAAAAAATCCGTTATTTTGTGATTTTTGAACGTAACTGATTTTCGTTGAAAAAACCATTATTATGTAATTTTTGGATATATCTTTGATTTTTGTCGGAATAACCGCTATTTTGTCATTTTTTACATATCTGATTTTCGTCAAAAAACTCCGTTCTTTTGTCATTTTTGTACATATCTGATTTTTGTCGAAGAATCCGTTATTTTGCCATTTTTGGACATATCTGATTGTTGTCGAAAAAATCCGTTATTTTGTCATTTTTTTACATATCCGATTTTCGTCAAAAAATCCGTTATTTTGTCATTTTTGTACATATCTGATTTTTGTCGGAATAACCGCTATTTTTGCCATTTTTTCCCATATCTGATTCTTGTCGGAAAATCCGTTATTTTGTCATTTTTGTACATATCTGATTTTTGTCGAAAAAATCCGTTATATTGTCATTTTTGGACATATCTGATTTTCGTCGAAAAATTCGTTATTTTGCCATTTTTGCTCAAATCCGATTTTCGTTGAAAAATCCGTTATTATGTAATTTTTGGATATATTTTTGATTTTTGTCGGAATAACCGATATTTTTGCCATTTTTGCACATATCTGATTTTCGTCGAAAAATTCGTTATTTTGTCATTTTTGGACATATCTGATTTTTGTCGGAATAACCGCTATTTTTGCCATTTTTCCCATATCTGATTCTTGTCGGGAAACTCCGTTATTTCGTCATTTTTGTACATATCTGATTTTTGTCGAAAAATCCGTTATTTTGCCATTATTGGACATATCTGATTGTTGTCGAAAAAATCCGTTATTTTGTCATTTTTTTACATATCTGATTTTCGTCAAAAATCCGTTATTTTGTCATTTTTGTACATATCTGATTTTTGTCGGAATAACCGCTATTTTTGCCATTTTTTCCCATATCTGATTCTTGTCGGGAAACTCCGTTATTTTGTAATTTTTGTACATATCTGATTTTCGTCAAAAAATCCGTTATTTTGCAATTTTTGGACATATCTGATTTTTTGTCGGAATAACCACAATTTTTGCCATTTTTTCCAATATCTGAGTCTTGTCGAATAAATCCGTTATTTTTTCATTTTTGTACATATCTGATTTTCGTCAAAAAATCCGTTATTTTGTCATTTTTGTTCATATCTGATTTTTTGTCGAAATAACCGCTATTTTTGCCATTTTTTCCCATATCTGAGTCTTGTCGAATAAATCCGTTATTTTTTCATTTTTGTACATATCTGATTTTCGTCAAAAAATCCGTTATTTTGCTATTTTTGAACATATCTGATTTTTGTCGGAATAACCACAATTTTTGCATTTTTTTCCCATATCTGATTCTTGTCGGGAAACTCCGTTCGTTTGTCATTTTTGTACATATCTGATTTTTGTCGAAGAATCCGTTATTTTGCCATTATTGGACATATCTGATTGTTGTCGAAAAAATCGTTTATTTTGTCATTTTTGTACATATCTGATTTTCGTAAAAAAATCCGTTATTTTGTCATTTTTGTACATATCTGATTTTTGTCGGAATAACCGCTATTTTTGCCATTTTTTCCCATATCTGATTCTTGTCGGAAAATCCGTTATTTTGTCATTTTTGTACATATCTGATTTTTGTCGAAAAATCCGTTATATTGTCATTTTGGGACATATCTGATTTTCGTCGAAAAATTCGTTATTTTGCCATTTTTGCACAAATCTGATTTTCGTTGAAAAATCCGTTATTATGTAATTTTTGGATATATTTTTGATTTTTGTCGGAATAACCGATATTTTTGCCATTTTTGCACATATCTGATTTTCGTCGAAAAACTCCGTTATTTTGTCATTTTTGGACATATCTGATTTTTGTCGGAATAACCGCTATTTTTGGCGTTTTTTCCCATATCTGATTCTTGTCGGGAAACTCCGTTATTTTGTCATTTTTGTACATATCTGATTTTTGTCGAAAAATCCGTTATTTTGCCATTATTGGACATATCTGATTGTTGTCGAAAAAATCCGTTATTTTGTCATTTTTTTACATATCTGATTTTCATCAAAAAATCCGTTATTTTGTCATTTTTGTACATATCTGATTTTTGTCGGAATAACCGCTATTTTTGCAATTTTTTCCCATATCTGATTCTTGTCTGAAAAATCCGTTATTTTGTCATTTTTGTACATATCTGATTTTCGGCGAAAAATCCGTTATTTTGTAATTGTTGGACATATCTCATTGTTGTCGAAAAAATCCGTTATTTTGTGATTTTTGAACGTAACTGATTTTCGTTGAAAAATCTATTATTATGTAATTTTTGGATATATTTTTGATTTTTTGTCGGAATAACCGCTATTTTGTCATTTTTTACATATCTGATTTTCGTCAAAAAATCCGTTATTTTGCAATTTTTTGACATATCTGATTTTTGTCGGAATAACCCCTATTTTTGACATTTTTCCCATATCTGATTCTTGTCGGAAAAATCCGTTATTTTGTCATTTTTGTACATATCTGATTTTCGTCGGAATAACCGCTATTTTTGCCATTTTTTCCCATATCTGATTCTTGTCGGAAAATCCGTTATTTTGTCATTTTTGGACATATCTGATTTTTGTCGAAAAATCCGTTATATTGTCATTTTTGGACAAATCTGATTTTCGTCGAAAAATTCGTTATTTTGTCATTTTTTTACATATCTGATTTTTGTCAAATATCCGTTATTTTGTCATTTGTGTACATATCTGATTTTTGTCGGAATAACCGCTATTTTATCCATTTTTTCCGATATCTGATTCTTGTCGGAAAATCCGTTATTTTGTCATTTTTGGACATATCTGATTTTTTGTCGAAAAATCCGTTATATTACCGATAACCGATATTTTTGCATTTTTGCACATATCTGATTTTCGTCGAAAAATTCGTTATTTTGTCATTTTTGGACATATCTGATTTTTGTCGGAATAACCGCTATTTTTGCCATTTTTTCCCATATCTGATTCTTGTCGGGAAACTCCGTTATTTTGTCATTTTTTACATATCTGATTTTCGTCAAAAAATCCGTTATTTTGCAATTTTTTGACATATCTGATTTTTGTCGGAATAACCCCTATTTTTGCCATTTTTTCCCATATCTGATTCTTGTCGGAAAAATCCGTTATTTTGTCATTTTTGTACATATCTGATTTTCGTCGAAAAATCCGTTATTTTGCAATTTTTGGACATATCTGATTCTTGTCGGAAAAATCCGTTATTTTGTCATTTTTGTTCATATCTGATTTTTGTCGAAATAACCGCTATTTTTGCCATTTTTTCCCATATCTGAGTCTTGTCGAATAAATCCGTTATTTTGTCATTTTTGTACATATCTGATTTTCGTCAAAAAATCCGTTATTTTGCAATTTTTGAACATATCTGATTTTTGTCGGAATAACCACAATTTTTGCATTTTTTTCCCATATCTGATTCTTGTCGGGAAACTCCGTTCTTTTGTCATTTTTGTACATATCTGATTTTTGTCGAAGAATCCGTTATTTTGCCATTATTGGACATATCTGATTGTTGTCGAAAAAATCCGTTATTTTGTCATTTTTGTACATATCTGATTTTTGTCGGAATAACCGCTATTTTTGCCATTTTTTCCCATATCTGATTCTTGTCGGAAAATCCGTTATTTTGTCATTTTTGTACATATCTGATTTTTGTCGAAAAATCCGTTATATTGTCATTTTGGGACATATCTGATTTTCGTCGAAAAATTCGTTATTTTGCCATTTTTGCACAAATCTGATTTTCGTTGAAAAATCCGTTATTATGTAATTTTTGGATATATTTTTGATTTTTGTCGGAATAACCGATATTTTTGCCATTTTTGCACATATCTGATTTTCGTCGAAAAATTCGTAATTTTGTCATTTTTGGACATATCTGATTTTTGTCGGAATAACCGCTATTTTTGGCGTTTTTTCCCATATCTGATTCTTGTCGGGAAACTCCGTTATTTTGTCATTTTTGTACATATCTGATTTTTGTCGAAAAATCCGTTATTTTGCCATTATTGGACATATCTGATTGTTGTCGAAAAAATCCGTTATTTTGTCATTTTTTTTACATATCTGATTTTCATCAAAAAATCCGTTATTTTGTCATTTTTGTACATATCTGATTTTTGTCGGAATAACCGCTATTTTTGCCATTTTTTCCCATATCTGATTCTTGTCTGAAAAATCCGTTATTTTGTCATTTTTGTACATATCTGATTTTCGGCGAAAAATCCGTTATTTTGCAATTGTTGGACATATCTCATTGTTGTCGAAAAAATCCGTTATTTTGTGATTTTTGAACGTAACTGATTTTCGTTGAAAAATCTATTATTATGTAATTTTTGGATATATTTTTGATTTTTGTCGGAATAACCGCTATTTTGTCATTTTTTACATATCTGATTTTCTTAAAAAAATCCGTTATTTTGCAATTTTTTGACATATCTGATTTTTGTCGGAATAACCCCTATTTTTGCCATTTTTCCCATATCTGATTCTTGTCGGAAAAATCCGTTATTTTGTCATTTTTGTACATATCTGATTTTCGTCGGAATAACCGCTATTTTTGCCATTTTTTCCCATATCTGATTCTTGTCGGAAAATCCGTTATTTTGTCATTTTTGGACATATCTGATTTTTGTCGAAAAATCCGTTATATTGTCATTTTTGGACAAATCTGATTTTCGTCGAAAAATTCGTTATTTTGTCATTTTTTTACATATCTGATTTTTGTCAAATATCCGTTATTTTGTCATTTGTGTACATATCTGATTTTTGTCGGAATAACCGCTATTTTATCCACTTTTTCCGATATCTGATTCTTGTCGGAAAATCCGTTATTTTGTCATTTTTGGACATATCTGATTTTTGTCGAAAAATCCGTTATATTACCGATAACCGATATTTTTGCATTTTTGCACATATCTGATTTTCGTCGAAAAATTCGTTATTTTGTCATTTTTGGACATATCTGATTTTTGTCGGAATAACCGCTATTTTTGCCATTTTTTCCCATATCTGATTCTTGTCGGGAAACTCCGTTATTTTGTCATTTTTTACATATCTGATTTTCGTCAAAAAATCCGTTATTTTGCAATTTTTTGACATATCTGATTTTTGTCGGAATAACCCCTATTTTTGCCATTTTTTCCCATATCTGATTCTTGTCGGAAAAATCCGTTATTTTGTCATTTTTGTACATATCTGATTTTCGTCGAAAAATCCGTTATTTTGCAATTTTTGGACATATCTGATTCTTGTCGGAAAAATCCGTCATTTTTGTACATATCTGATTTTTGTCGGAATAACCCCTATTTTTGCCATTTTTTCCCATATCTGAGTCTTGTCGAATAAATCCGTTATTTCGTCATTTTTGTACATATCTGATTTTCGTCAAAAAATCCGTTATTTTGCAATTTTTGGACATATCTGATTTTTGTCGAAATAACCGCAATTTTTTTCCCATATCTGATTCTTGTCGGAAAAATCCGTTATTTTATCATTTTTGTACATATCTGATTTTCGGCGAAAAATCCGTTATTTTGCAATTGTTGGACATATCTCATTGTTGTCGAAAAAATCCGTTATTTTGTGATTTTTGAACGTAACTGATTTTCGTTGAAAAAACTATTATTATGTAATTTTTGGATATATTTTTGATTTTTGTCGGAATAACCGCTATTTTGTCATTTTTTACATATCTGATTTTCGTCAAAAAACTCCGTTCTTTTGTCATTTTTGTACATATCTGATTTTTGTCGAAGAATCCGTTATTTTGCCATTATTGGACATATCTGATTGTTGTCGAAAAAATCCGTTATTTTGTCATTTTTTTACATATCTGATTTTCGTCAAAAAATCCGTTATTTTGTCATGTTTGTGTATATCTGATTTTTGTCGGAATAACCGCTATTTTTGCCATTTTTTCCTATATCTGATTCTTGTCGGAAAATCCGTTATTTCGTCATTTTTGTACATATCTGAATTTTGTCGAAAAATCCGTTATATTGTCATTTTTGGACATATCTGATTTTCGTCGATAAATTCGTTATTTTGCCATTTTTGCATAAATCTGATTTTCGTTGAAAAATCCGTTATTATGTAATTTTTGGATATATTTTTGATTTTTGTCGGAATAACCGATATTTTTGCCATTTTTGCACATATCTGATTTTCGTCGAAAAATTCGTTATTTTGTCATTTTTGGACATATCTGATTTTTGTCGGAATAACCGCTATTTTTGCCATTTTTTCCCATATCTGATTCTTGTCGGGAAACTCCGTTATTTTGTCATTTTTGTACATATCTGATTTTTGTCGAAAAATCCATTATTTTGCCATTATTGGACATATCTGATTGTTGTCGAAAAAATCCGTTATTTTGTCATTTTTTTACATATCTGATTTTCATCAAAAAATCCGTTATTTTGTCATTTTTGTACATATCTGATTTTTGTCGGAATAACCGCTATTTTTGCCATTTTTTCCTATATCTGATTCTTGTCGGAAAATCCGTTATTTCGTCATTTTTGTACATATCTGATTTTTGTCGAAAAATCCGTTATATTGTCATTTTTGGACATATCTGATTTTCGTCGAAAAATTCGTTATTTTGCCATTTTTGCTCAAATCCGATTTTCGTTGAAAAATCCGTTATTATGTAATTTTTGGATATAGTTTTGATTTTTGTCGGAATAACCGATATTTTTGCCATTTTTGCACATATCTGATTTTCGTCGAAAAATTCGTTATTTTGTCATTTTTGGACATATCTGATTTTTGTCGGAATAACCGCTATTTTTGCCATTTTTTCCCATATCTGATTCTTGTCGGGAAACTCCGTTATTTTGTCATTTTTGTACATATCTGATTTTTGTCGAAAAATCCGTTATTTTGCCATTATTGGACATATCTGATTGTTGTCGAAAAAATCCGTTATTTTGTCATTTTTTTACATATCTGATTTTTGTCAAAAATCCGTTATTTTGTCATTTTTGTACATATCTGATTTTTGTCGGAATAACCGCTATTTTATCCATTTTTTCCGATATCTGATTCTTGTCGGAAAATCCGTTATTTTGTCATTTTTGGACATATCTGATTTTTGTCGAAAAATCCGTTTTATTGTCATTTTTGGACATATCTGATTTTCGTCGAAAAATTCGTTATTTTGCCATTTTTGCACAAATCTGATTTTCGTTGAAAAATCCGTTATTATGTAATTTTTGGATATATTTTTGATTTTTGTCGGAATAACCAATATTTTTGCCATTTTTGCACATATCTGATTTTCGTCGAAAAATTCGTTATTTTGCCATTTTTGCTCAAATCCGATTTTCGTTGAAAAATCCGTTATTATGTAATTTTTGGATATAGTTTTGATTTTTTGTCGGAATAACCGATATTTTTTGCATTTTTGCACATATCTGATTTTCGTCGAAAAATTCGTTATTTTGTCATTTTTGGACATATCTGATTTTTGTCGGAATAACCGCTATTTTTGCCATTTTTTTCCATATCTGATTCTTGTTGGGAAACTCCGTTATTTTGTCATTTTTTACATATCTGATTTTCGTCAAAAAATCCGTTATTTTGCAATTTTTTGACATATCTGATTTTTGTCGGAATAACCCCCTATTTTTGCAATTTTTTTCCCATATCTGATTCTTGTCGGAAAAATCCGTTATTTTGTCATTTTTGTACATATCTGATTTTCGTCGGAATAACCGCTATTTTTGCCATTTTTTTCCCATATCTGATTCTTGTCGGAAAATCCGTTATTTTGTCATTTTTGGACATATCTGATTTTTGTCGAAAAATCCGTTATATTGTCATTTTTGGACAAATCTGATTTTCGTCGAAAAATTCGTTATTTTGCCATTTTTGCTCAAATACGATTTTCGTTGAAAAATCCGTTATTATGTAATTTTTGGATATAGTTTTGATTTTTGTCGGAATAACCGATATTTTTGCCATTTTTGCACATATCTGATTTTCGTCGAAAAATTCGTTATTTTGTCATTTTTGGACATATCTGAATGTTGTCGGAATAACCGCTATTTTTGCCATTTTTCCCATATCTGATTCTTGTCGGGAAACTCCGTTATTTTGTCATTTTTGTACATATCTGATTTTTGTCGAAAAATCCGTTATTTTGCCATTATTGGACATATCTGATTGTTGTCGAAAAAATCCGTTATTTTGTCATTTTTTTACATATCTGATTTTTGTCAAAAATCCGTTATTTTGTCATTTTTGTACATATCTGATTTTTGTCAGAATAACCGCTATTTTATCCATTTTTTCCGATATCTGATTCTTGTCGGAAAATCCGTTATTTTGTCATTTTTGGACATATCTGATTTTTGTCGAAAAATCCGTTATATTGTCATTTTTGGACATATCTGATTTTCGTCGAAAAATTCGTTATTTTGCCATTTTTGCACAAATCTGATTTTCGTTTAAAAATCCGTTATTATGTAATTTTTGGATATATTTTTGATTTTTGTCGGAATAACCAATATTTTTGCCATTTTTGCACATATCTGATTTTCGTCGAAAAATTCGTTATTTTGCCATTTTTGCACAAATCTGATTTTCGTTTAAAAATCCGTTATTATGTAATTTTTGGATATAGTTTTGATTTTTGTTGGAATAACCCCTATTTTTGCCATTTTTTCCCATATCTGATTCTTGTCGGAAAAATCCGTTATTTTGTCATTTTTGTACATATCTGATTTTCGTCGAAAAATCCGTTATTTTGCAATTTTTGGACATATCTGATTCTTGTCGGAAAAATCCGTTATTTTGTCATTTTTGTACATATTTGATTTTTGTCGGAATAGCCGCTATTTTTGTTATTTTTTCTCATATCTGAATCTTGTCGAATAAATCCGTTATTTTGTCATTTTCTTACATATCTGATTTTCGTCAAAAAATCCATTATTTTGCAAATTTTGGACATATCTGAATTTTGTCGGAATAACCGCTATTTTTGCCATTTTTTCCCATATCTGATTCTTGTCGGAAAAATCCGTTATTTTGTCACTTTTGTACATATCTGATTTTCGTCGAAAAATCCGTTATTTTGCCATTATTGGACATATCTGATTGTTGTCGAAAAAATCCGTTATTTTGTCATTTTGTACATATCTGATTTTCGTCAAAAAATCCGTTATTTTGCAATTTTTGGACTTATCTGATTTTTGTCGGAATAACCGCTATTTTTGCCATTCTTTCCCATATCTGATTTTTGTCGAATAAATCCGTTATTTTGTCATTTTTGTACATATCTGATTTTCGTCAAAAAATCCGTAATTTTGCAATTTTTGGACATATCTGATTTTTGTCGGAATAACCACAATTTTTGCCATTTTTTCCCATATCTGATTCTTGTCGGAAAACTCAGTTATTTTGTCATTTTTGTACATATCTGATTTTTGTCGAAAAATCCGTTATTTTGCCATTATTGGACATATCTGATTGTTGTCGGAAAAATCCGTAATTTTGTCATTTTTTACATATCTGATTTTCGTCAAAAAATCCGTTATTTTGTCATTTTTGTACATATCTGATTTTTGTCGGAATTACCGCTATTTTTTCCATTTTTTTCCCATATCTGATTCTTGCCGTGAAACTTCGTTATTTTGCCATTATTGGACATATCTGATTCTTGTCGGAAAAATCCGTTATTTTGTCATTTTTGTACATATCTGATTTTCGTCGAAAAATCCGTTATTTTGCCATTATTGGACATATCTGATTGTTGTCGGAAAAATCCGTAATTTTGTCATTTTTTACATATCTGATTTTCGTCAAAAAATCCGTAATTTTGTCATTTTTTACATATCTGATTTTCGTCAAAAAATCCGTTATTTTGTCATTTTTGTACATATCTGATTTTTGTCGGAATTACCGCTATTTTTTCCATTTTTTCCCATATCTGATTCTTGTCGTGAAACTCCGTTATTTTGTCATTTTTGTACATATCTGATTTTCGTCGAAAATTTCGTTATTTTGCCATTTTTGCACAAATCTGATTTTCGTCGAAAAGTCCGTTATTTTGTTATTTTTGGACATATCTGATTGTTGTCGAAAAAATCCGTTATTTTGTCATTTTTTACATATCTGATTTTTGTCAAAAAATCCGTTATTTTGTCATTTTTGTACATATCTGATTTTTGTCGGAATAACCTCTTTTTTTTTGCAATTTTTTCCCATATCTGATTCTTGTCGGAAAATTCCGTTATTTTGTCATTTTTGGACATATCTGATTTTCGTCGAAAAATCCGTTATTTTGCAATTTTTGGACATATCTGATTTTTGTCGGAATAACCCCTATTTTTGCCATTTTTTCCCATATCTGATTCTTGTCGGAAAAATCCGTTATTTTGTCATTTTTGTACATATCTGATTTTCGTCGAAAAATCCGTTATTTTGCCATTATTGGACATATCTGATTGTTGTCGGAAAAATCCGTAATTTTGTCATTTTTTACATATCTGATTTTCGTCAAAAAATCCGTTATTTTGTCATTTTCTTACATATCTGATTTTCGTCAAAAAATCCATTATTTTGCAATTTTTGGACATATCTGAATTTTGTCGGAATAACCGCTATTTTTGCCATTTTTTTCCATATCTGATTCTTGTCGGAAAAATCCGTTATTTTGTCACTTTTGTACATATCTGATTTTCGTCGAAAAATCCGTTATTTTGCCATTATTGGACATATCTGATTGTTGTCGAAAAAATCCGTTATTTTGTCATTTTGTACATATCTGATTTTCGTCAAAAAATCCGTTATTTTGTCATTTTTGTACATATCTGATTTTTGTCGGAGTAACCTCTATTTTTGCCATTTTTTCCCATATCTGATTCTTGTCGGAAAAATCCGTTATTTTGTCATTTTTGGACATATCTAATTTTTGTCGAAAAATCCGTTATATTGTTATTTTTAGACATATCTGATTTTCGTCGAAAAATTCGTTATTTTGCCATTTTTGCTCAAATCCGATTTTCGTTGAAAAATCCGTTATTATGTAATTTTTGGATATATTTTTGATTTTTGTCGGAATAACCAATATTTTTGCCATTTTTGCACATATCTGATTTTCGTCGAAAAATTCGTTATTTTGCCATTTTTGCTCAAATCCGATTTTCGTTGAAAAATCCGTTATTATGTAATTTTTGGATATAGTTTTGATTTTTGTCGGAATAACCGATATTTTTGCATTTTTGCACATATCTGATTTTCGTCGAAAAATTCGTTATTTTGTCATTTTTGGACATATCTGATTTTTGTCGGAATAACCGCTATTTTTGCCATTTTTTTCCATATCTGATTCTTGTTGGGAAACTCCGTTATTTTGTCATTTTTTACATATCTGATTTTCGTCAAAAAATCCGTTATTTTGCAATTTTTTGACATATCTGATTTTTGTCGGAATAACCCCTATTTTTGCAATTTTTTCCCATATCTGATTCTTGTCGGAAAAATCCGTTATTTTGTCATTTTTGTACATATCTGATTTTCGTCGGAATAACCGCTATTTTTGCCATTTTTTCCCATATCTGATTCTTGTCGGAAAATCCGTTATTTTGTCATTTTTGGACATATCTGATTTTTGTCGAAAAATCCGTTATATTGTCATTTTTGGACAAATCTGATTTTCGTCGAAAAATTCGTTATTTTGCCATTTTTGCTCAAATACGATTTTCGTTGAAAAATCCGTTATTATGTAATTTTTGGATATAGTTTTGATTTTTGTCGGAATAACCGATATTTTTGCCATTTTTGCACATATCTGATTTTCGTCGAAAAATTCGTTATTTTGTCATTTTTGGACATATCTGAATGTTGTCGGAATAACCGCTATTTTTGCCATTTTTTCCCATATCTGATTCTTGTCGGGAAACTCCGTTATTTTGTCATTTTTGTACATATCTGATTTTTGTCGAAAAATCCGTTATTTTGCCATTATTGGACATATCTGATTGTTGTCGAAAAAATCCGTTATTTTGTCATTTTTTTACATATCTGATTTTTGTCAAAAATCCGTTATTTTGTCATTTTTGTACATATCTGATTTTTGTCAGAATAACCGCTATTTTATCCATTTTTTCCGATATCTGATTCTTGTCGGAAAATCCGTTATTTTGTCATTTTTGGACATATCTGATTTTTGTCGAAAAATCCGTTATATTGTCATTTTTGGACATATCTGATTTTCATCGAAAAATTCGTTATTTTGCCATTTTTGCACAAATCTGATTTTCGTTTAAAAATCCGTTATTATGTAATTTTTGGATATATTTTTGATTTTTGTCGGAATAACCAATATTTTTGCCATTTTTGCACATATCTGATTTTCGTTTAAAAATCCGTTATTATGTAATTTTTGGATATAGTTTTGATTTTTGTTGGAATAACCCCTATTTTTGCCATTTTTTCCCATATCTGATTCTTGTCGGAAAAATCCGTTATTTTGTCATTTTTGTACATATCTGATTTTCGTCGAAAAATCCGTTATTTTGCAATTTTTGGACATATCTGATTCTTGTCGGAAAAATCCGTTATTTTGTCATTTTTGTACATATTTGATTTTTTGTCGGAATAGCCGCTATTTTTGTTATTTTTTCTCATATCTGAATCTTGTCGAATAAATCCGTTATTTTGTCATTTTCTTACATATCTGATTTTCGTCAAAAAAATCCGTTATTTTGCAATTTTTTGACATATCTGATTTTTGTCGGAATAACCCCAATTTTTGCCATTTTTTCCCATATCTGATTCTTGTCGGAAAAATCCGTTATTTTGTCATTTTTGTACATATCTGATTTTCGGCGAAAAATCCATTATTTTGCAATTGTTGGACATATCTCATTGTTGTCGAAAAAATCCGTTATTTTGTGATTTTTGAACGTAACTGATTTTCGTTGAAAAATCTATTATTATGTAATTTTTGGATATATTTTTGATTTTTGTCGGAATAACCGGTATTTTGCCATTTTTTACATATCTGATTTTCGTCAAAAAATCCGTTATTTTGCAATTTTTTGACATATCTGATTTTTGTCGGAATAACCCCTATTTTTGCAATTTTTTCCCATATCTGATTCTTGTCGGAAAAATCCGTTATTTTGTCATTTTTGTACATATCTGATTTTCGTCGGAATAACCGCTATTTTTGCCATTTTTTCCCATATCTGATTCTTGTCGGAAAATCCGTTATTTTGTCATTTTTGGACATATCTGATTTTTGTCGAAAAATCCGTTATATTGTCATTTTTGGACAAATCTGATTTTCGTCGAAAAATTCGTTATTTTGCCATTTTTGCTCAAATACGATTTTCGTTGAAAAATCCGTTATTATGTAATTTTTGGATATAGTTTTGATTTTTGTCGGAATAACCGATATTTTTGCCATTTTTGCACATATCTGATTTTCGTCGAAAAATTCGTTATTTTGTCATTTTTGGACATATCTGAATGTTGTCGGAATAACCGCTATTTTTGCCATTTTTCCCATATCTGATTCTTGTCGGGAAACTCCGTTATTTTGTCATTTTTGTACATATCTGATTTTTGTCGAAAAATCCGTTATTTTGCCATTATTGGACATATCTGATTGTTGTCGAAAAAATCCGTTATTTTGTCATTTTTTTACATATCTGATTTTTGTCAAAAATCCGTTATTTTGTCATTTTTGTACATATCTGATTTTTGTCAGAATAACCGCTATTTTATCCATTTTTTCCGATATCTGATTCTTGTCGGAAAATCCGTTATTTTGTCATTTTTGGACATATCTGATTTTTGTCGAAAAATCCGTTATATTGTCATTTTTGGACATATCTGATTTTCGTCGAAAAATTCGTTATTTTGCCATTTTTGCACAAATCTGATTTTCGTTTAAAAATCCGTTATTATGTAATTTTTGGATATATTTTTGATTTTTGTCGGAATAACCAATATTTTTGCCATTTTTGCACATATCTGATTTTCGTCGAAAAATTCGTTATTTTGCCATTTTTGCACAAATCTGATTTTCGTTTAAAAATCCGTTATTATGTAATTTTTGGATATAGTTTTGATTTTTGTTGGAATAACCCCTATTTTTGCCATTTTTTCCCATATCTGATTCTTGTCGGAAAAATCCGTTATTTTGTCATTTTTGTACATATCTGATTTTCGTCGAAAAATCCGTTATTTTGCAATTTTTGGACATATCTGATTCTTGTCGGAAAAATCCGTTATTTTGTCATTTTTGTACATATTTGATTTTTGTCGGAATAGCCGCTATTTTTGTTATTTTTTCTCATATCTGAATCTTGTCGAATAAATCCGTTATTTTGTCATTTTCTTACATATCTGATTTTCGTCAAAAAAATCCATTATTTTGCAAATTTTGGACATATCTGAATTTTGTCGGAATAACCGCTATTTTTGCCATTTTTTCCCATATCTGATTCTTGTCGGAAAAATCCGTTATTTTGTCACTTTTGTACATATCTGATTTTCGTCGAAAAATCCGTTATTTTGCCATTATTGGACATATCTGATTGTTGTCGAAAAAATCCGTTATTTTGTCATTTTGTACATATCTGATTTTCGTCAAAAAAATCCGTTATTTTGCAATTTTTGGACTTATCTGATTTTTGTCGGAATAACCGCTATTTTTGCCATTCTTTCCCATATCTGATTTTTGTCGAATAAATCCGTTATTTTGTCATTTTTGTACATATCTGATTTTCGTCAAAAAATCCGTAATTTTGCAATTTTTGGACATATCTGATTTTTGTCGGAATAACCACAATTTTTGCCATTTTTTCCCATATCTGATTCTTGTCGGAAAACTCAGTTATTTTGTCATTTTTGTACATATCTGATTTTTGTCGAAAAATCCGTTATTTTGCCATTATTGGACATATCTGATTGTTGTCGGAAAAATCCGTAATTTTGTCATTTTTTACATATCTGATTTTCGTCAAAAAATCCGTTATTTTGTCATTTTTGTACATATCTGATTTTTGTCGGAATTACCGCTATTTTTTCCATTTTTTCCCATATCTGATTCTTGCCGTGAAACTTCGTTATTTTGCCATTATTGGACATATCTGATTCTTGTCGGAAAAATCCGTTATTTTGTCATTTTTGTACATATCTGATTTTCGTCGAAAAATCCGTTATTTTGCCATTATTGGACATATCTGATTGTTGTCGGAAAAATCCGTAATTTTGTCATTTTTTACATATCTGATTTTCGTCAAAAAATCCGTAATTTTGTCATTTTTTACATATCTGATTTTCGTCAAAAAATCCGTTATTTTGTCATTTTTGTACATATCTGATTTTTGTCGGAATTACCGCTATTTTTTCCATTTTTTCCCATATCTGATTCTTGTCGTGAAACTCCGTTATTTTGTCATTTTTGTACATATCTGATTTTCGTCGAAAATTTCGTTATTTTGCCATTTTTGCACAAATCTGATTTTCGTCGAAAAGTCCGTTATTTTGTTATTTTTGGACATATCTGATTGTTGTCGAAAAAATCCGTTATTTTGTCATTTTTTACATATCTGATTTTTGTCAAAAAATCCGTTATTTTGTCATTTTTGTACATATCTGATTTTTGTCGGAATAACCTCTTTTTTTTGCCATTTTTTCCCCATATCTGATTCTTGTCGGAAAATTCCGTTATTTTGTCATTTTTGGACATATCTGATTTTCGTCGAAAAATCCGTTATTTTGCAATTTTTGGACATATCTGATTTTTTGTCGGAATAACCCCCTATTTTTGCCATTTTTTCCCATATCTGATTCTTGTCGGAAAAATCCGTTATTTTGTCATTTTTGTACATATCTGATTTTCGTCGAAAAATCCGTTATTTTGCCATTATTGGACATATCTGATTGTTGTCGGAAAAATCCGTAATTTTGTCATTTTTTACATATCTGATTTTCGTCAAAAAAATCCGTTATTTTGTCATTTTCTTACATATCTGATTTTCGTCAAAAAAATCCATTATTTTGCAATTTTTGGACATATCTGAATTTTGTCGGAATAACCGCTATTTTTGCCATTTTTTTCCATATCTGATTCTTGTCGGAAAAATCCGTTATTTTGTCACTTTTGTACATATCTGATTTTCGTCGAAAAATCCGTTATTTTGCCATTATTGGACATATCTGATTGTTGTCGAAAAATCCGTTATTTTGTCATTTTGTACATATCTGATTTTCGTCAAAAAATCCGTTATTTTGTCATTTTTGTACATATCTGATTTTTGTCGGAGTAACCTCTATTTTTGCCATTTTTTCCCATATCTGATTCTTGTCGGAAAAATCCGTTATTTTGTCATTTTTGGACATATCTAATTTTTGTCGAAAAATCCGTTATATTGTTATTTTTAGACATATCTGATTTTTGTCGTAATAACCGCTGTTTTGTCATTTTTTCCCATATCTGATTTTCGTCAAAAAAAATCCGTTATTTTGCAATTTTTGGACTTATCTGATTTTTGTCGGAATAACCGCTATTTTTGCCATTTTTTCCCATATCTGATTCTTGTCGGAAAAATCCGTTATTTTGTCATTTTTGTACATATCTGATTTTTGTCGGAATAACCGCTATTTTTGCCATTTTTTCCCATATCTGATTTTTGTCGAATAAATCCGTTATTTTGTCATTTTTGTACATATCTGATTTTCGTCAAAAAATCCGTAATTTTGCAATTTTTGGACATATCTGATTTTTTTTCGGAATAACCACAATTTTTGCCATTTTTTCCCATATCTGATTCTTGTCGGGAAACTCCGTTATTTTGTCATTTTTGTACATATCTGATTTTTGTCGAAAAATCCGTTATTTTGCCATTATTGGACATATCCGATTGTTGTCGGAAAAATCCGTAATTTTGTCATTATTGGACATATCTTATTGTTGTCGAAAAAATCCGTTATTTTGTCATTTTTTTACATATCTGATTTTCGTCAAAAAATCGGTTATTTTGTCATTTTTGTACATATCTGATTTTTGTCGGAATAACCGCTATTTTTTCCATTTTTTCCCATATCTGATTCTTGTCGTGAAACTCCGTTATTTTGTCATTTTTGTACATATCTGATTTTCGTCGAAAATTTCGTTATTTTGCCATTTTTGCACAAATCTGATTTTCGTCGAAAAGTCCGTTATTTTGTTATTTTTGGACATATCTGATTGTTGTCGGAAAAATCCGTAATTTTGTCATTTTTTACATATCTGATTTTCGTCAAAAAATCCGTAATTTTGTCATTTTTTACATATCTGATTTTCGTCAAAAAATCCGTTATTTTGTCATTTTTGTACATATCTGATTTTTGTCGGAATTACCGCTATTTTTTCCATTTTTTTCCCATATCTGATTCTTGTCGTGAAACTCCGTTATTTTGTCATTTTTGTACATATCTGATTTTCGTCGAAAATTTCGTTATTTTGCCATTTTTGCACAAATCTGATTTTCGTCGAAAAGTCCGTTATTTTGTTATTTTTGGACATATCTGATTGTTGTCGAAAAAATCCGTTATTTTGTCATTTTTTACATATCTGATTTTTGTCAAAAAATCCGTTATTTTGTCATTTTTGTACATATCTGATTTTTGTCGGAATAACCTCTTTTTTTTGCAATTTTTTCCCATATCTGATTCTTGTCGGAAAATTCCGTTATTTTGTCATTTTTGGACATATCTGATTTTCGTCGAAAAATCCGTTATTTTGCAATTTTTGGACATATCTGATTTTTGTCGGAATAACCCCTATTTTTGCCATTTTTTCCCATATCTGATTCTTGTCGGAAAAATCCGTTATTTTGTCATTTTTGTACATATCTGATTTTCGTCGAAAAATCCGTTATTTTGCCATTATTGGACATATCTGATTGTTGTCGGAAAAATCCGTAATTTTGTCATTTTTTACATATCTGATTTTCGTCAAAAAATCCGTTATTTTGTCATATTCTTACATATCTGATTTTCCTCAAAAAATCCATTATTTTGCAATTTTTGGACATATCTGAATTTTGTCGGAATAACCGCTATTTTTGCCATTTTTTTCCATATCTGATTCTTGTCGGAAAAATCCGTTATTTTGTCACTTTTGTACATATCTGATTTTCGTCGAAAAATCCGTTATTTTGCCATTATTGGACATATCTGATTGTTGTCGAAAAAATCCGTTATTTTGTCATTTTGTACATATCTGATTTTCGTCAAAAAATCCGTTATTTTGTCATTTTTGTACATATCTGATTTTTGTCGGAGTAACCTCTATTTTTGCCATTTTTTCCCATATCTGATTCTTGTCGGAAAAATCCGTTATTTTGTCATTTTTGGACATATCTAATTTTTATCGAAAAATCCGTTATATTGTTATTTTTAGACATATCTGATTTTTGTCGTAATAACCGCTGTTTTGTCATTTTTTCCCATATCTGATTTTCGTCAAAAAAATCCGTTATTTTGCAATTTTTGGACTTATCTGATTTTTGTCGGAATAACCGCTATTTTTGCCATTTTTTCCCATATCTGATTCTTGTCGGAAAAATCCGTTATTTTGTCATTTTTGTACATATCTGATTTTTGTCGGAATAACCGCTATTTTTGCCATTTTTTCCCATATCTGATTTTTGTCGAATAAATCCGTTATTTTGTCATTTTTGTACATATCTGATTTTCGTCAAAAAATCCGTAATTTTGCAATTTTTGGACATATCTGATTTTTTTCGGAATAACCACAATTTTTGCCATTTTTTCCCATATCTGATTCTTGTCGGGAAACTCCGTTATTTTTGTACATATCTGATTTTTGTCGAAAAATCCGTTATTTTGCCATTATTGGACATATCCGATTGTTGTCGGAAAAATCCGTAATTTTGTCATTATTGGACATATCTTATTGTTGTCGAAAAAATCCGTTATTTTGTCATTTTTTTACATATCTGATTTTCGTCAAAAAATCGGTTATTTTGTCATTTTTGTACATATCTGATTTTTGTCGGAATAACCGCTATTTTTTCCATTTTTTCCCATATCTGATTCTTGTCGTGAAACTCCGTTATTTTGTCATTTTTGTACATATCTGATTTTTGTCGGAATAACCGCTATTTTTGCCATTTTTTCCCATATCTGATTCTTGTCGGAAAAATCCGTTATTTTGCCATTTTTGGACATATCTGATTTTTGTCGAAAAATCCGTTATTTTGCCATTATTGGACATATCTGATTGTTGTCGAAAAAATCCGTTATTTTGTCATTTTTTTACATATCTGATTTTCGTCAAAAAATCGGTTATTTTGTCATTTTTGTACATATCTGATTTTTGTCGGAATAACCGCTATTTTTTCCATTTTTTCCCATATCTGATTCTTGTCGTGAAACTCCGTTATTTTGTCATTTTTGGACATATCTGATTTTTGTCGAAAAATCCGTTATTTTGCCATTATTGGACATATCTGATTGTTGTCGAAAAAATCCGTTATTTTGTCATTTTTGGACATATCTGATTTTCGTCAAAAAATCGGTTATTTTGTCATTTTTGTACATATCTGATTTTTGTCGGAATAACCGCTATTTTTTCCATTTTTTCCCATATCTGATTCTTGTCGTGAAACTCCGTTATTTTGTCATTTTTGTACATATCTGATTTTCGTCGAAAATATCGTTTTTTTGCAATTTTTTCCCATATCTGATTCTTGTCGGAAAATTCCGTTATTTTGTCATTTTTGGACATATCTGATTTTCGTCGAAAAATCCATTATTTTGCAATTTTTGGACATATCTGATTTTTGTCGGAATAACCCCTATTTTTGCCATTTATTCCCATATCTGATTCTTGTCGGAAAAATCCGTTATTTTGTCATTTTTATACATATCTGATTTTCGTCGAAAAATCCGTTATTTTGCCATTATTGGACATATCTGATTGTTGTCGAAAAAATCCGTTATATTGTGATTTTTGAACGTAACTGATTTTCGTTGAAAAATCCGTTATTTTGTAATTTTTGGATATATTTTTGATTTTTGTCGGAATAACCGCTATTTTGTCATTATTTACATATCTGATTTTCGTCAAAAAATCCGTTATTTTGCAATTTTTGGACATATCTGATTTTTGTCGGAATAACCCCTATTTTTGCCATTTTTTCCCATATCTGATTCTTGTCGGAAAAATCCGTTATTTGGTCATTATTGTACATATCTGATTTTCGGCGAAAAATCCGTTATTTTGCAATTTTTGGACATATCTGATTTTTGTCGGAATAACCGCTATTTTTGCCATTTTTTCCCATATCTGATTCTAGTCGGAAAAACCCGTTATTTTGTCATTTTTGTACATATCTGATTTTTGTCGAAATAACCGCTATTTTTGCCATTTTTTCCCATATCTGATTCTTGTCGGAAAAATCCGTTATATTTTCACTTTTGTACATATCTGATTTTCGTCGAAAAATCCGTTATTTTGCCATTATTGGACATATCTGATTATTGTCGAAAAAATCCGTTATTTTGTCATTTTTTTACATATCTGATTTTCGTCAAAAAATCCGTTATTTTGTCATTTTTGTACATATCTGATTTTCGTCGAAAAATCCGTTATTTTGCCATTATTGGACATATCTGATTGTTGTCGAAAAATCCGTTATTTTGTGATTTTTGAATGTATCTGATTTTCATTGAAAAATCCGTTATTATGTAATTTTTGGATATATTTTTGATGTTTGTCGGAATAACCGCTATTTTTGCACATATCTCATTTTCGTCAAAAAATTCGTTATTTTGTCTTTTTTGGACATATCTGATTTTTGTCGGAATAACCGCTATTTTTGCCATTTTTTCCCATATCTGATTCTTGTCGGAAAAATACGTTGTTTTGTCATTTTTGTACATATCTGATTTTCGGCGAAAAATCCGTTATTTTGCAATTTTTGGACATATCTGATTTTTGTCAAAATAACCGCTATTTTTGCCATTTTTTCCCATATCTGATTCTTGTCGGAAAAATACGTTATTTTGTCATTTTTGTACATATCTGATTTTCGTCGAAAATTTCGTTTTTTTGCAATTTTTTCCCATATCTGATTCTTGTCGGAAAATTCCGTTATTTTGTCATTTTTGGACATATCTGATTTTCGTCGAAAAATCCATTATTTTGCAATTTTTGGACATATCTGATTTTTGTCGGAATAACCCCTATTTTTGCCATTTTTTCCCATATCTGATTCTTGTCGGAAAAATCCGTTATTTTGTCATTTTTATACATATCTGATTTTCGTCGAAAAATCCGTTATTTTGCCATTATTGGACATATCTGATTGTTGTCGAAAAAATCCGTTATATTGTGATTTTTGAACGTAACTGATTTTCGTTGAAAAATCCGTTATTTTGTAATTTTTAGATATATTTTTGATTTTTGTCTTAATAACCGCTATTTTGTCATTATTTACATATCTGATTTTCGTCAAAAAATCCGTTATTTTGCAATTTTTAGACATATCTGATTTTTGTCGGAATAACCCCTATTTTTGCCATTTTTTCCCATATCTGATTCTTGTCGGAAAAATCCGTTATTTGGTCATTATTGTACATATCTGATTTTCGGCGAAAAATCCGTTATTTTGCAATTTTTGAACATATCTGATTTTTGTCGGAATAACCGCTATTTTTGCCATTTTTTCCCATATCTGATTCTAGTCGGAAAAACCCGTTATTTTGTCATTTTTGTACATATCTGATTTTTGTCGAAATAACCGCTATTTTTGCCATTTTTTCCCATATCTGATTCTTGTCGGAAAAATCCGTTATTTGGTCATTATTGTACATATCTCATTTTCGTCAAAAAATTCGTTATTTTGTCTTTTTTGGACATATCTGATTTTTGTCGGAATAACCGCTATTTTTGCCATTTTTTCCCATATCTGATTCTTGTCGGAAAAATACGTTGTTTTGTCATTTTTGTACATATCTGATTTTCGGCGAAAAATCCGTTATTTTGCAATTTTTGGACATATCTGATTTTTGTCAAAATAACCGCTATTTTTGCCATTTTTTCCCATATCTGATTCTTGTCGGAAAAATCCGTTATTTTGTCATTTTTGGACATATCTGATTTTTGTCGGAATAACCGCTATTTTTGCCATTTTTTCCCATATCTGAGTCTTGTCGAATAAATCCGTTATTTTGTCATTTTTGTACATATCTGATTTTCGTCAAAAAATCCGTTGTTTTGCAATTTTTGGACATATCTGATTTTTGTCGGAATAACCGCTATTTTGCCATTTTTTCCCATATCTGATTCTTGTCGGGAAACTCCGTTATTTTGTAATTTTTGTACATATCTGATTTTCATCGAAAAATCCGTTATTTTGCCATTATTGGACATATCTGATTGTTGTCGAAATAATTTTTCTTACATATCTGATTTTCGTCAAAAAATCCATTATTTTGTAATTTTTGGACATATCTGAATTTTGTCGGAATAACCGCTATTTTTGCCATTTTTTCCCATATGTGATTCTTGTCGAAAAATCCGTTATTTTGTCGTTTTTGTACATATCTGATTTTCGTCGAAAAATCCGTTATTTTGCCATTATTGGACATATCTGATTGTTGTCGAAAAAATCCGTTATTTTGTCATTTTGTACATATCTGATTTTCGTCAAAAAATCCGTTATTTTGTCATTTTTGTACATATCTGAATTTTGTCGGAATAACCGCAGTTTTTTGCCATTTTTTCCCATATCTGATTCTTGTCGGAAAAATCCGTTATTTTGTCACTTTTGTACATATCTGATTTTCGTCGAAAAATCCGTTATTTTGCCATTATTGGACATATCTGATTGTTGTCGAAAAAATCCGTTATTTTGTCATTTTGTACATATCTGATTTTCGTCAAAAAAATCCGTTATTTTGTCATTTTTGTACATATCTGATTCTTGTCGGAAAAATCCGTTATTTTATCATTTTTGGACATATCTGATTTTTGTCGAAAAATCCGTTATATTGTCATTTTTGGACATATCTGATTTTCGTCGAAAAATTCTTTATTTTGCCATTTTTGCACAAATCTGATTTTCGTCGAAAAATCCGTTATTTTGTTATTTTTAGACATATCTGATTTTTGTCGTAATAACCGCTGTTTTGTCATTTTTTCCCATATCTGATTTTCGTCAAAAAAATCCGTTATTTTGCAATTTTTGGACATATCTGATTTTTGTCGGAATAACCGCTATTTTTGCCATTTTTTCCCATATCTGATTCTTGTCGGAAAAATCCGTTATTTTGTCATTTTTGTACATATCTGATTTTTGTCGGAATAACCGCTATTTTTGCCATTTTTTCCCATATCTGATTTTTGTCGAATAAATCCGTTATTTTGTCATTTTTGTACAAATCTGATTTACGTCAAAAAAATCCGTAATTTTTCAATTTTTGGACATATCTGACTTTTGTCGGAATAACCACAATTTTTGCCATTTTTTTCCATATCTGATTCTTGTCGGGAAACTCCGTTATTTTGTCATTTTTGTACATATCTGATTTTTGTCGAAAAATCCGTTATTTTGCCATTATTGGACATATCTGATTGTTGTCGAAAAAATCCGTTATTTTGTGATTTTTGAACGTAACTGATTTTCGTTGAAAAATCCATTATTATGTAATTTTTGGATATATTTTTGATTTTTGTCGGAATAACCGCTATTTTGTCATTTTTTACATATCTGAATTTCGTCAAAAAATCCGTTATTTTTCAATTTTTGGACATATCTGATTTTTGTCGAAAAAATCCGTTATTTTGTCATTTTTTACATATCTAATTTTCGTCAAAAAATCCGTTATTTTGTCATTTTTGTACATATCTGATTTTTGTCAGAATAACCGCAATTTTTTGCCATTTTTTCCCATATCTGATTCTTGTCGGAAAAATCCGTTATTTTGTCACTTTTGTACATATCTGATTTTCGTCGAAAAATCCGTTATTTTGCCATTATTGGACATATCTGATTGTTGTCGAAAAAATCCGTTATTTTGTCATTTTGTACATATCTGATATTCGTCAAAAAATCCGTTATTTTGTCATTTTTGTACATATCTGATTCTTGTCGGAAAAATCCGTTATTTTATCATTTTTGGACATATCTGATTTTTGTCGAAAAATCCGTTATATTGTCATTTTTGGACATATCTGATTTTCGTCGAAAAATTCTTTATTTTGCCATTTTTGCACAAATCTGATTTTCGTCGAAAAATCCGTTATTTTGTTATTTTTAGACATATCTGATTTTTGTCGTAATAACCGCTGTTTTGTCATTTTTCCCATATCTGTTTTTCGTCAAAAAAATCCGTTATTTTGCAATTTTTGGACATATCTGATTTTTGTCGGAATAACCGCTATTTTTGCCATTTTTTCCCATATCTGATTCTTGTCGGAAAAATCCGTTATTTTGTCATTTTTGTACATATCTGATTTTTGTCGAAAAATCCGTTATTTTGCCATTATTGGACATATCTGATTGTTGTCGAAAAAATCCGTAATTTTGTCATTTTTTACATATCTGATTTTCGTCAAAAAAATCCGTTATTTTGTCATTTTTGTACATATCTGATTTTTGTCGGAATAACCGCTATTTTTGCCATTTTTTCCCATATCTGATTCTTGTCGGAAAAATCCGTTATTTTGCCATTTTTGGACATATCTGATTTTTGTCGAAAAATCCGTTATTTTGCCATTATTGGACATATCTGATTGTTGTCGAAAAAATCCGTTATTTTGTCATTTTTTTACATATCTGATTTTCGTCAAAAAATCCGTTATTTTGTCATTTTTGTACATATCTGATTTTTGTCGGAATAACCGCTATTTTTTTCATTTTTTCCCATATCTGATTTTTGTCGTGATACTCCGTTATTTTGTCATTTTTGTACATATCTGATTTTCGTCGAAAATTTCGTTATTTTGCCATTTTTGCACAAATCTGATTTTCGTCGAAAAATCCGTTATTTTGTTATTTTTGGACATATCTGATTGTTGTCGAAAAAATCCGTTATTTTGTCATTTTTTACATATCTGATTTTCGTCAAAAAATCCGTTATTTTGTCATTTTTGTACATATCTGATTTTTCTCGAAATAACCGCTTTTTTTGCAATTTTTTCCCATATCTGATTCTTGTTAGAAAATTCCGTTATTTTGTCATTTTTGGACATATCTGATTTTCGTCGAAAAATCCGTTATTTTGCAATTTTTGGACATATCTGATTTTTGTCGGAATAACCCCTATTTTTGCCATTTTTTCCCATATCTGATTCTTGTCGGAAAAATCCGTTATTTTGTCATTTTTGTACATATCTGATTTTCGTCGAAAAATCCGTTATTTTGCCATTATTGGACATATCTGATTGTTATCGAAAAAATCTGTTATATTGTGATTTTTGAACGTAACTGATTTTCGTTGAAAAATCCGTTATTATGTAATTTTTGGATATATTTTTGATTTTTGTCGGAATAACCGCTATTTTGTCATTTTTTACATATCTGATTTTCGTCAAAAAATCCGTTATTTTGCAATTTTTGGACATATCTGATTTTTGTCGGAATAACCCCTATTTTTGCCATTTTTTCCCATATCTGATTCTTGTCGGAAAAATCCGTTATTTTGTCATTATTGTACATATCTGATTTTCGGCGAAAAATCCGTTATTTTGCAATTTTTGGACATATCTGATTTTTTTCGGAATAACCGCTATTTTTGCCATTTTTTCCCATATCTGATTCTAGTCGGAAAAACCCGTTATTTTGTCATTTTTGTACATATCTGATTTTTGTCGAAATAACCGCTATTTTTGCCATTTTTTCCCATATCTGATTCTTGTCGGAAAAATCCGTTATTTTGTCACTTTTGTACATATCTGATTTTCGTCGAAAAATCCGTTATTTTGCCATTATTGGACATATCTGATTGTTGTCGAAAAAATCCGTTATTTGGCATTTTTTCCCATATCTGATTCTAGTCGGAAAAATCCGTTATTTTGTCACTTTTGTACATATCTGATTTTCGTCAAAAAATCCGTTATTTTGTCATTTTTGTACATATCTGATTGTTGTCGGAATAACCGCTGTTTTTGCCATTTTTTCCCATATCTGATTCTTGTCGGAAAATCCGTTATTTTGTCATTTTTGGACATATCTGATTTTTGTCGAAAAATCCGTTATATTGTCATTTTTGGACATATCTGATTTTCGTCGAAAAATTCGTTATTTTGCTATTTTTGTACAAATCTGATTTTCGTCGAAAAATCCGTTATTTTGCCATTATTGGACATATCTGATTGTTATCGAAAAAATCCGTTATATTGTGATTTTTGAACGTAACTGATTTTCGTTGAAAAATCCGTTATTATGTAATTTTTGGATATATTTTTGATTTTTGTCGGAATAACCGCTATTTTGTCATTTTTTACATATCTGATTTTCGTCAAAAAATCCGTTATTTTGCAATTTTTGGACATATCTGATTTTTGTCGGAATAACCCCTATTTTTGCCATTTTTTCCCATATCTGATTCTTGTCGGAAAAATCCGTTATTTTGTCATTATTGTACATATCTGATTTTCGGCGAAAAATCCGTTATTTTGCAATTTTTGGACATATCTGATTTTTTTCGGAATAACCGCTATTTTTGCCATTTTTTCCATATCTGATTCTTGTCGGGAAACTCCGTTATTTTGTCATTTTTGTACATATCTGATTTTTGTCGAAAAATCCGTTATTTTGCCATTATTGGACATATCTGATTGTTGTCGAAAAATCCGTTATTTTGTGATTTTTGAACGTAACTGATTTTCGTTGAAAAATCCATTATTATGTAATTTTTGGATATATTTTTGATTTTTGTCGGAATAACCGCTATTTTGTCATTTTTTACATATCTGATTTTCGTCAAAAAATCCGTTATTTTGCAATTTTTGGACATATCTGATTTTTGTTCGAAAAAATCCGTTATTTTGTCATTTTTTACATATCTAATTTTCGTCAAAAAATCCGTTATTTTGTCATTTTTGTACATATCTGATTTTTGTCGGAATAACCGCAATTTTTTGCCATTTTTTCCCATATCTGATTCTTGTCGGAAAAATCCGTTATTTTGTCATTTTTGTACATATCTGATTTTCGTCGAAAAATCCGTTATTTTGCCATTATTGGACATATCTGATTGTTGTCGAAAAAATCCGTTATTTTGTCATTTTGTACATATCTGATTTTCGTCAAAAAATCCGTTATTTTGTCATTTTTGTACATATCTGATTCTTGTCGGAAAAATCCGTTATTTTATCATTTTTGGACATATCTGATTTTTGTCGAAAAATCCGTTATTTTGTCATTTTTGGACATATCTGATTTTCGTCGAAAAATTCTTTATTTTGCCATTTTTGCACAAATCTGATTTTCGTCGAAAAATCCGTTATTTTGTTATTTTTGGACATATCTGATTTTTGTCGTAATAACCGCTGTTTTGTCATTTTTCCCATATCTGATTTTCGTCAAAAAAATCCGTTATTTTGCAATTTTTGGACATATCTGATTTTTGTCGGAATAACCGCTATTTTTGCCATTTTTTCCCATATCTGATTCTTGTCGGAAAAATCCGTTATTTTGTCATTTTTGGACATATCTGATTTTTGTCGAAAAATCCGTTATTTTGCCATTATTGGACATATCTGATTGTTGTCGAAAAAATCCGTTATTTTGTCATTTTTTACATATCTGATTTTCGTCAAAAAAATCCGTTATTTTGTCATTTTTGGACATATCTGATTTTTGTCGGAATAACCGCTATTTTTGCCATTTTTTCCCATATCTGATTCTTGTCGGAAAAATCCGTTATTTTGCCATTTTTGGACATATCTGATTTTTGTCGAAAAATCCGTTATTTTGCCATTTTTGGACATATCTGATTGTTGTCGAAAAAATCCGTTATTTTGTCATTTTTTTACATATCTGATTTTCGTCAAAAAATCCGTTATTTTGTCATTTTTGTACATATCTGATTTTTGTCGGAATAACCGCTATTTTTTCATTTTTTCCCATATCTGATTTTTGTCGGAAACTCCGTTATTTTGTCATTTTTGTACATATCTGATTTTCGTCGAAAAATTCGTTATTTTGCCATTTTTGCACAAATCTGATTTTCGTCGAAAAATCCGTTATTTTGTTATTTTTGGACATATCTGATTGTTGTCGAAAAAATCCGTTATTTTGTCATTTTTTTACATATCTGATTTTCGTCAAAAAATCCGTTATTTTGTCATTTTTGTACATATCTGATTTTTGTCGGAATAACCTCTTTTTTTTGCAATTTTTTCCCATATCTGATTCTTGTTGGAAAATTCCGTTATTTTGTCATTTTTGGACATATCTGATTTTCGTCGAAAAATCCGTTATTTTGCAATTTTTGGACATATCTGATTTTTGTCGGAATAACCCCTATTTTTGCCATTTTTTCCCATATCTGATTCTTGTCGGAAAAATCCGTTATTTTGTCATTTTTGTACATATCTGATTTTCGTCGAAAAATCCGTTATTTTGCCATTATTGGACATATCTGATTGTTGTCGAAAAAATCTGTTATATTGTGATTTTTGAACGTAACTGATTTTCGTTGAAAAATCCGTTATTATGTAATTTTTGGATATATTTTTGATTTTTGTCGGAATAACCGCTATTTTGTCATTTTTTACATATCTGATTTTCGTCAAAAAATCCGTTATTTTGGCAATTTTTGGACATATCTGATTTTTGTCGGAATAACCCCTATTTTTGCCATTTTTTCCCATATCTGATTCTTGTCGGAAAAATCCGTTATTTTGTCATTTTTGTACATATCTGATTTTCGGCGAAAAATCCGTTATTTTGCAATTTTTGGACATATCTGATTTTTTTCGGAATAACCGCTATTTTTGCCATTTTTTCCCATATCTGATTCTTGTCGGAAAAACCCGTTATTTTGTCATTTTTGTACATATCTGATTTTTGTCGAAATAACCGCTATTTTTGCCATTTTTTCCCATATCTGATTCTTGTCGGAAAAATCCGTTATTTTGTCATTTTTTGTACATATCTGATTTTCGTCGAAAAATCCGTTATTTTGCCATTTTTGGACATATCTGATTGTTGTCGAAAAAACCGTTATTTGGCATTTTTTCCATATCTGATTCTTGTCGGAAAAATCCGTTATTTTGTCATTTTTGTACATATCTGATTTTCGTCAAAAAATCCGTTATTTTGTCATTTTTGGACATATCTGATTTTTGTCGGAATAACCGCTATTTTTGCCATTTTTTCCCATATCTGATTCTTGTCGGAAAAATCCGTTATTTTGTCATTTTTGGACATATCTGATTTTTGTCGAAAAACCGTTACCCTTTATTGTGCATTTTTGCACATATCTGATTTTCGTCGAAAAATCCGTTATTTTTGCTATTTTTGCACATATCTGATTTTCGTCGAAAAATCCGTTATTTTGCCATTATTGGACATATCTGATTGTTGTCGAAAAAATCCGTTATTTTGTGATTTTTGAACGTAACTGATTTTCGTTGAAAAATCCGTTATTATGTAATTTTTGGATATATTTTTGATTTTTGTCGGAATAACCGCTATTTTGTCATTTTTTACATATCTGATTTTCGTCAAAAAATCCGTTATTTTGCAATTTTTGGACATATCTGATTTTTGTCGGAATAACCCCTATTTTTGCCATTTTTTCCCATATCTGATTCTTGTCGGAAAAATCCGTTATTTTGTCATTTTTGTACATATCTGATTTTCGGCGAAAAATCCGTTATTTTGCAATTTTTGGACATATCTGATTTTTGTCGGAATAACCGCTATTTTTGCCATTTTTTCCCATATCTGATTCTTGTCGGAAAAACCCGTTATTTTGTCATTTTTGTACATATCTGATTTTTGTCGAAATAACCGCTATTTTTGCCATTTTTTCCCATATCTGATTCTTGTCGGAAAAATCCGTTATTTTGTCATTTTTGTACATATCTGATTTTCGTCGAAAAATCCGTTATTTTGCCATTTTTGGACATATCTGATTGTTGTCGAAAAAATCCGTTATTTGGCATTTTTGCCCATATCTGATTCTTGTCGGAAAAATCCGTTATTTTGTCATTTTTGTACATATCTGATTTTCGTCAAAAAAATCCGTTATTTTGTCATTTTTGGACATATCTGATTTTTGTCGGAATAACCGCTATTTTTGCCATTTTTTCCCATATCTGATTCTTGTCGAAAAATCCGTTATTTTGTCATTTTTGGACATATCTGATTTTTGTCGAAAAATCCGTTATTTTGTCATTTTTGGACATATCTGATTTTCGTCGAAAAATCCGTTATTTTTGCTATTTTTGCATATCTGATTTTCGTCGAAAAATCCGTTATTTTGCCATTTTTGGACATATCTGATTGTTGTCGAAAAAATCCGTTATTTTGTGATTTTTGAACGTATCTGATTTTCGTTGAAAAATCCGTTATTATGTAATTTTTGGATATATTTTTGATTTTTGTCGGAATAACCGCTATTTTTGCACATATCTGATTTTCGTCAAAAAATCCGTTATTTTGTCATTTTTGGACATATCTGATTTTTTGTCGGAATAACCGCTATTTTTGCCATTTTTTCCCATATCTGATTCTTGTCGGAAAAATCCGTTATTTTGTCATTTTTGTACATATCTGATTTTCGTCGAAAAATCCGTTATTTTGCCATTTTTGGACATATCTGATTGTTGTCGAAAAATCCGTTATTTTGTCATTTTTTTACATATCTGATTTTCGTCAAAAAATCCGTTATTTTGCAATTTTTGGACATATCTGATTTTTGTCGGAATAACCGCTATTTTTGCCATTTTTTCCCATATCTGATTCTTGTCGGAAAAATCCGTTATTTTGTCATTTTTGTACATATCTGATTTTCGTCGAAAAATCCGTTATTTTGCCATTTTTGGACATATCTGATTTTTGTCGGAATAACCCCTATTTTTGCCATTTTTTCCCATATCTGATTCTTGTCGAAAAATCCGTTATTTTGTCATTTTTGTACATATCTGATTTTCGTAGAAAAATCCGTTATTTTGCCATTTTTGGACATATCTGATTTTTGTCGGAATAACCCCGTATTTTTGCCATTTTTGCCCATATCTGATTCTTGTCGGAAAAATCCGTTATTTTGTCATTTTTTACATATCTGATTTTCGTCGAAAAAATCCGTTATTTTTGCCATTATTGGACATATCTGATTTTTGTCGAAAAAATCCGTTATTTTGTCATTTTTGTACATATCTGATTTTCGTCGAAAAATCCGTTATTTTGTCATTTTTGGACATATCTGATTTTTGTCGGAAAAACCGTTATTTTGTGCCATTTTTTACATATCTGATTTTCGTAAAAAAATCCGTTATTTTGTCATTTTTGTACATATCTGATTTTTGTCGGAATAACCGCTATTTTTTGCCATTTTTTCACATATCTGATTTTTGTCGAAAAATCCGTTATTTTGTCATTTTTGGACATATCTGATTTTCGTCGAAAAAATCCGTTATTTTGCCATTTTTGCACATATCTGATTTTTGTCGAAAAATCCGTTATTTTGTTATTTTTGGACATATCTGATTTTTGTCGAAATAACCGCTATTTTGTCATTTTTTCCCATATCTGATTTTCGTCAAAAAAATCCGTTATTTTGCAATTTTTGGACATATCTGATTTTTGTCGGAATAACCGCTATTTTTGCCATTTTTCCCATATCTGATTTTTGTCGGAAAAATCCGTTATTTTGTCATTTTTGTACATATCTGATTTTTGTCGGAATAACCGCTATTTTTGCCATTTTTTCCCATATCTGAGTCTTGTCGAATAAATCCGTTATTTTGTCATTTTTGTACATATCTGATTTTCGTCAAAAAATCCGTTATTTTGTAATTTTTGGACATATCTGATTTTTGTCGGAATAACCGCTATTTTTGCCATTTTTGCCCATATCTGATTCTTGTCGGAAAAATCCGTTATTTTGTCATTTTTGTACATATCTGATTTTCGTCGAAAAATCCGTTATTTTGCCATTTTTGGACATATCTGATTTTTGTCGAAAAAATCCGTTATTTTGTCATTTTTTTACATATCTGATTTTCGTCAAAAAATCCGTTATTTTGCCATTTTTGGACATATCTGATTTTTGTCGGAATAACCGCTATTTTTGCCATTTTTTCCCATATCTGATTCTTGTCGGAAAAATCCGTTATTTTGTCATTTTTGTACATATCTGATTTTCGTCGAAAAATCCGTTATTTTGCAATTTTTGGACATATCTGATTTTTGTCGGAATAACCGCTATTTTTGCCATTTTTCCCATATCTGATTCTTGTCGAAAAAATCCGTTATTTTGTCATTTTTGTACATATCTGATTTTCGTCAAAAAATCCGTTATTTTGCAATTTTTGGACATATCTGATTTTTGTCGGAATAACCGTTATTTTTGCCATTTTTTCCCATATCTGATTCTTGTCGGAAAAATCCGTTATTTTGTCATTTTTGTACATATCTGATTTTTGTCGGAATAACCGCTATTTTTGCCATTTTTTGCCATATCTGATTCTTGTCGAAAAAATCCGTTATTTTGTCATTTTTGTACATATCTGATTTTCGTCAAAAAATCCGTTATTTTGCAATTTTTGGACATATCTGATTTTTGTCGGAATAACCGCTATTTTTGCCATTTTTGCACATATCTGATTTTCGTCAAAAAATCCGTTATTTTGTCATTTTTGGACATATCTGATTTTTGTCGAAATAACCGCTATTTTTGCCATTTTTTCCCATATCTGATTCTTGTCGGAAAAATCCGTTATTTTGTCATTTTTGTACATATCTGATTTTCGTCAAAAAAATCCGTTATTTTGCCATTTTTGGACATATCTGATTTTTGTCGGAATAACCGCTATTTTTGCCATTTTTGCACATATCTGATTCTTGTCGGAAAAATCCGTTATTTTGTCATTTTTGTACATATCTGATTTTCGTCGGAAAAATCCGTTATTTTGCCATTTTTGGACATATCTGATTCTTGTCGAAAAAATCCGTTATTTTGTCATTTTTGTACATATCTGATTTTCGTCGAAAAATCCGTTATTTTGTAATTTTTGGACATATCTGATTTTTGTCGGAATAACCGCTATTTTTGCCATTTTTCCCATATCTGATTCTTGTCGGAAAAATCCGTTATTTTGTCATTTTTGTACATATCTGATTTTCGTCGAAAAATCCGTTATTTTGCCATTTTTGGACATATCTGATTGTTGTCGAAAAATCCGTTATTTTGTCATTTTTGAACATATCTGATTTTCGTCGAAAAATCCGTTATTTTGGCAATTTTTGGACATATCTGATTTTTGTCGGAATAACCGCTATTTTTGCCATTTTTTCCCATATCTGATTCTTGTCGAAAAAATCCGTTATTTTGTCATTTTTGTACATATCTGATTTTCGTCGAAAAATCCGTTATTTTGCCATTTTTGGACATATCTGATTTTTGTCGGAATAACCGCTATTTTTGCCATTTTTGCCCATATCTGATTCTTGTCGAAAAAATCCGTTATTTTGTCATTTTTGAACATATCTGATTTTTGTCGAAAAATCCGTTATTTTGTAATTTTTGGACATATCTGATTTTTGTCGAAAAAACCGCTATTTTTGCCATTTTTGCACATATCTGATTTTTGTCGAAAAATCCGTTATTTTGTCATTTTTGGACATATCTGATTTTCGTCGAATAACATCCTTATTTTGCCATTTTTGCCCATATCTGATTCTTGTCGAAAAATCCGTTATTTTGTGATTTTTGAACGTATCTGATTTTCGTTGAAAAATCCGTTATTATGCAATTTTTGGACATATCTTTGATTTTTGTCGGAATAACCGCTATTTTTGCCATTTTTGCACATATCTGATTTTCGTCGAAAAATTCGTTATTTTGTCATTTTTGGACATATCTGATTTTTGTCGAAAAACCGCTATTTTTGCCATTTTTGCCATATCTGATTCTTGTCGAAAAAATCCGTTATTTTGTGATTTTTGAACATATCTGATTTTCGTTGAAAAATCCGTTATTATGTAATTTTTGGACATATCTGATTTTTTGTCGGAATAACCGCTATTTTTGCCATTTTTGCACATATCTGATTTTCGTCGAAAAATCCGTTATTTTGTCATTTTTGGACATATCTGATTTTTGTCGAAAAAACCGTTATTTTGCCATTTTTGGACATATCTGATTGTTGTCGAAAAAATCCGTTATTTTGTGATTTTTGAACGTATCTGATTTTCGTCGAAAAATCCGTTATTTTGTAATTTTTGGACATATCTTTGATTTTTGTCGGAATAACCGCTATTTTTGCCATTTTTTCCCATATCTGATTTTCGTCGAAAAATCCGTTATTTTGTCATTTTTGGACATATCTGATTTTCGTCGAAAAATCCGTTATTTTGCCATTATTGGACATATCTGATTTTTGTCGGAAAAATCCGTTATTTTGTCATTTTTTACATATCTGATTTTCGTCGAAAAATCCGTTATTTTGCAATTTTTGGACATATCTGATTTTTGTCGGAATAACCGCTATTTTTGCCATTTTTCGCCATTTATTTTCCGTATTTTTGGCATATCTGATTCTTTCGTCGAAAAATCCGTTATTTTGTCATTTTTGTACATATCTGATTTTCGTCGAAAAATCCGTTATTTTGCCATTACTGTGACATATCTGATTTTTTGTCGGAATAACTCCTATTTTTGCCATTTTTTGACCGTTATTTGATTTTTGTCGGAAAAATCCGTTATTTTGTCATTTTTGTACATATCTGATTTTCGTCAAAAAATCCGTTATTTTGCAATTTTTGGACATATCTGATTTTTGTCGGAATAACCGCTATTTTTGCCATTTTTTCCCATATCTGATTCTTGTCGGAAAAATCCGTTATTTTGTCATTTTTGTACATATCTGATTTTTGTCGGAATAACCGCTATTTTTGCCATTTTTTCCCATATCTGAGTCTTGTCGAATAAATCCGTTATTTTGTCATTTTTGTACATATCTGATTTTCGTCAAAAAATCCGTTATTTTGCAATTTTTGGACATATCTGATTTTTGTCGGAATAACCGCTATTTTTGCCATTTTTGCACATATCTGATTTTTGTCGAAAAAATCCGTTATTTTGTCATTTTTGGACATATCTGATTTTTGTCGAAATAACCGCTATTTTTGCCATTTTTTCCCATATCTGATTCTTGTCGGAAAAATCCGTTATTTTGCCATTTTTGTACATATCTGATTTTCGTCGGAAAAATCCGTTATTTTGTCAATTTTGGACATATCTGATTTTTGTCGGAATAACCGCTATTTTTGCCATTTTTTCCCATATCTGAGTCTTGTTGAATAAATCCGTTATTTGGTCATTTTTGTACATATCTGATTTTTGTCAAAAAATCAGTTATTTTGTCATTCTTTTACATATCTGATTTTCGTCAAAAAATCCATTATTTTGCCATTATTGGACATATCTGATTTTTGTCGGAATAACCGATATTTTTGCCATTTTTTCCCATATCTGAGTCTTGTCGAATAAATCCGTTATTTTGTCATTTTTGTACATATCTGATTTTTGTCAAAAAATCCGTTATTTTGCAATTTTTGGACATATCTGATTTTTGTCGGAACAACCGCAATTTTTGCCCATATCTGATTCTTGTCGGAAAAATCCGTTATTTTGTCATTTTTGTACATATCTGATTTTCGTCGAAAAATTCGTTATTTTGTCATTTTTGGACATATCTGATTTTTGTCGGAATACCCGCTATTTTTGCCATTTTTGCACATATCTAATTTTCATTGAAAAATTCGTTATTTTGTCATTTTTGGACATATCTGATTTTTGTCGGAATAACCGCTATTTTTGCCATTTTTTCCCATATCTGATTCTCGTCAAAAAAATCCGTTATTTTGTGATTTTTGAACGTATCTGATTTTCGTTGAAAAATCCGTTATTATGTAATTTTTGGATATACTTTTGACTTTTGTCGGAATAACCGCTATTTTTGCCATTTTTGCACATATCTGATTTTCGGCGAAAAATCCGTTATTTTGAAATTTTTGGACATATCAGATTTTGGTCGGAATAACCGCTATTTTTGCCATTTTTTCCATATCTGATTCTTGTCGGAAAAATCCGTTATTTTGTCATTTTTGTACATATCTGATTTTCGTCGAAAAATCCGTTATTTTGCCATTTTTGGACATATCTAACATTTTTGCCATTTATTGTCGAAAAAATCCGTTATTTTGTCATTTTTGTACATATCTGATTTTCGTCAAAAAATCCGTTATTTTGTAATTTTTGGACATATCTGATTTTTGTCAGAATAACCGCTATTTTTGCCATTTTTGCCCATATCTGATTTTCGTCGAAAAATCCGTTATTTTGTCATTTTTGTACATATCTGATTTTTGTCGAAAAAACCGTTATTTTTGCCATTTTTTCCCATATCTGATTCTTGTCGAAAAAATCCGTTATTTTGTGATTTTTGTACATATCTGATTTTCGTCAAAAAATCCGTTATTTTGTAATTTTTGGACATATCTGATTTTTGTCGGAATAACCGCTATTTTTGCCATTTTTGCACATATCTGATTTTTGTCGGAAAAATCCGTTATTTTGTCATTTTTGGACATATCTGATTTTCGTCGAAAAATCCGTTATTTTGCCATTATTGGACATATCTGATTGTTGTCGAAAAAATCCGTTATTTTGTGATTTTTGAACATATCTGATTTTCGTTGAAAAAATCCGTTATTTTGTCATTTTTGGACATATCTTTGATTTTTGTCGGAATAACCGCTATTTTTGCCATTTTTGCCCATATCTGATTTTTGTCGAAAAATCCGTTATTTTGTCATTTTTGGACATATCTGATTTTTGTCGAAAAATCCGTTATTTTTGCCATTTTTGGACATATCTGATTTTCGTCGAAAAATCCGTTATTTTGTCATTTTTGCAACGTATCTGATTTTCGTCGAAAAATCCGTTATTTTGCAATTTTTGGCCATATCTGATTTTTGTCGAAAAAACCGTTATTTTGTCATTTTTGTACATATCTGATTTTCGTCAAAAAATCCGTTATTTTGCAATTTTTGGACATATCTGATTTTTGTCGGAATAACCGCTATTTTTGCCATTTTTTCCCATATCTGATTCTTGTCGGAAAAATCCGTTATTTTGTCATTTTTGTACATATCTGATTTTTGTCGAAATAACCGCTATTTTTCCCATTTTTGGCCCATATCTGATTCTTGTCGAAAAATCCGTTATTTTGTAATTTTTGTACATATCTGATTTTCGTCAAAAAATCCGTTATTTTGCAATTTTTGGACATATCTTGATTTTTGTCGGAATAACCGCTATTTTTGCCATTTTTGCACATATCTGATTTTCGTCAAAAAATTCGTTATTTTGTCATTTTTGGACATATCTGATTTTTGTCGAAATAACCGCTATTTTTGCCATTTTTTCCCATATCTGATTCTTGTCGGGAAAAATCCGTTATTTTGTCATTTTTGTACATATCTGATTTTCGTCGAAAAATCCGTTATTTTGCAATTTTTGGACATATCTGATTTTTGTCGGAATAACCGCTATTTTTGCCATTTTTTCCCATATCTGAGTCTTGTCGAAAAATCCGTTATTTTGTCATTTTTGTACATATCTGATTTTCGTCAAAAAAATCCGTTATTTTGCAATTTTTGGACATATCTGATTTTTGTCGGAATAACCGCTATTTTTGCCATTTTTTCCCATATCTGATTTTTGTCGAAAAAATCCGTTATTTTGTGATTTTTGAACGTAACTGATTTTCGTTGAAAAATCCGTTATTATGTATTATTTATTTTTGTATTTTTGATTTTTGTCGGAATAACCGCTATTTTGTCATTTTTTACATATCTGATTTTCGTCGAAAAAATCCGTTATTTTGCAATTTTTGGACATATCTGATTTTTGTCGGAATAACCGCTATTTTTGCCATTTTTTCCCATATCTGATTCTTGTCGGAAAAATCCGTTATTTTGTCATTTTTGTACATATCTGATTTTCGTCGAAAAATCCGTTATTTTGCCATTATTGGACATATCTGATTTTTGTCGGAATAACACCTATTTTTGCCATTTTTTCCCATATCTGATTCTTGTCGGAAAAATCCGTTATTTTGTCATTTTTGTACATATCTGATTTTCGTCAAAAAATCCGTTATTTTGCAATTTTTGGACATATCTGATTTTTGTCGGAATAACCGCTATTTTTGCCATTTTTTCCCATATCTGATTCTTGTCGGAAAAATCCGTTATTTTGTCATTTTTGTACATATCTGATTTTTGTCGGAATAACCGCTATTTTTGCCATTTTTTCCCATATCTGAGTCTTGTCGAACAAATCCGTTATTTTGTAATTTTTGTACATATCTGATTTTCGTCAAAAAATCCGTTATTTTGCAATTTTTGGACATATCTGATTTTTGTCGGAATAACCGCTATTTTTGCCATTTTTTCCCATATCTGATTTTTGTCGAAAAAATCCGTTATATTTGTGATTTTTGAACATATCTGATTTTTGTCGAAATAACCGCTATTTTTGCCATTTTTTCCCATATCTGATTCTTGTGGGAAAAATCCGTTATTTTGTCATTTTTGTACATATCTGATTTTCGTCGAAAAATCCGTTATTTTGTCAATTTTTGGACATATCTGATTTTTGTCGGAATAACCGCTATTTTTGCCATTTTTTCCCATATCTGAGTCTTGTTGAATAAATCCGTTATTTGGTCATTTTTGTACATATCTGATTTTTGTCAAAAAATCAGTTATTTTGTCATTCTTTTACATATCTGATTTTCGTCAAAAAATCCATTATTTTGCCATTATTGGACATATCTGATTTTTGTCGGAATAACCGATATTTTTGCCATTTTTTCCCATATCTGAGTCTTGTCGAATAAATCCGTTATTTTGTCATTTTTGTACATATCTGATTTTTGTCAAAAAAATCCGTTATTTTGCAATTTTTGGACATATCTGATTTTTGTCGGAACAACCGCAATTTTTGCCCATATCTGATTCTTGTCGGAAAAATCCGTTATTTTGTCATTTTTGTACATATCTGATTTTCGTCGAAAAATTCGTTATTTTGTCATTTTTGGACATATCTGATTTTTGTCGGAATACCCGCTATTTTTGCCATTTTTGCACATATCTAATTTTCATTGAAAAATTCGTTATTTTGTCATTTTTGGACATATCTGATTTTTGTCGGAATAACCGCTATTTTTGCCATTTTTTCCCATATCTGATTCTCGTCAAAAAAATCCGTTATTTTGTGATTTTTGAACGTATCTGATTTTCGTTGAAAAATCCGTTATTATGTAATTTTTGGATATACTTTTGACTTTTGTCGGAATAACCGCTATTTTTGCAATTTTTGCACATATCTGATTTTCGGCGAAAAATCCGTTATTTTGAAATTTTTGGACATATCAGATTTTGGTCGGAATAACCGCTATTTTTTCCCATATCTGATTCTTGTCGAAAAAATCCGTTATTTTGTCACTTTTTGTACATATCTGATTTTCGTCGAAAAATCCGTTATTTTGCCATTATTGGACATATCTGATTGTTGTCGAAAAAATCCGTTATTTTGTCATTTTTTTACATATCTGATTTTCGTCAAAAAATCCGTTATTTTGCAATTTTTGGACATATCTTGATTTTTGTCGGAATAACCGCAATTTTTTCCACATATCTGATTCTTGTCGGAAAAATCCGTTATTTTGTCATTTTTGTACATATCTGATTTTCGTCGAAAAATCCGTTATTTTGCCATTTTTGCCCATATCTGATTGTTGTCGAACAAATCCGTTATTTTGTCATTTTTGTACATATCTGATTTTCGTCAAAAAATCCGTTTTTTTGCAATTTTTGGACATATCTGATTTTTGTCGGAATAACCGCAATTTTTTTTCCCATATCTGATTCTTGTCGGAAAAATCCGTTATTTTGTCATTTTTGTACATATCTGATTTTCGTCGAAAAATCCGTTATTTTGCCATTATTGGACATATCTGATTGTTGTCGAAAAAATCCGTTATTTTGTCATTTTTTTACATATCTGATTTTCGTCAAAAAATCCGTTATTTTGTCATTTTTGTACATATCTGATTTTTGTCGGAATAACCGCTATTTTTGCCATTTTTCCCCATATCTGATTCTTGTCGGAAAATCCGTTATTTTGTCATTTTTGGACATATATGATTTTTGTCGAAAAATCCGTTATATTGTCATTTTTGGACATATCTGATTTTCGTCGAAAAATACGTTATTTTGCTATTTTTGCACAAATCTGATTTTCTTCGAAAAATCCGTTATTTTGCAATTTTTGGACAAATCTGATTTTTGTCGTAATAACCGCTGTTTTGTCATTTTTTTACTTATCTGACTTTCGTCAAAAAATCCGTTATTTTGCAATTTTTGGACATATCTGATTTTTGTCGGAATAACCGCTATTTTTGCCATTTTTTCCCATATCTGATTCTTGTCGGAAAAATCCGTTATTTTGTCATTTTTGTTCATATCTGATTTTTGTCGGAATAACCGCTATTTTTCCCATTTTTTCCCATATCTGAGTCTTGTCGAACAAATCCGTTATTTTGTAATTTTTGTACATATCTGATTTTCGTCAAAAAATCCGTTATTTTGCAATTTTTGGACATATCTGATTTTTGTCGGAATAACCGCTATTTTTGCCATTTTTGCACATATCTCATTTTCGTCAAAAAATTCGTTATTTTGTCATTTTTGGACATATCTGATTTTTGTCGAAATAACCGCTATTTTTGCCATTTTTTCCCATATCTGATTCTTGTGGGAAAAATACGTTGTTTTGTCATTTTTGTACACATCTGATTTTCGGCGAAAAATCCGTTCTTTTGCAATTTTTGGATATATCTGATTTTTGTCGGAATAACCGCTAGTTTTGCCATTTTTTCCCATATCTGAGTCTTGTCGAACAAATCCGTTATTTTGTCATTTTTGTACATATCTGATTTTCGTCAAAAAATCCGTTTTTTTGCAATTTTTGGACATATCTGATTTTTGTCGGAATAACCGCAATTTTTTCCTCATATCTGATTCTTGTCGGAAAAATCCGTTATTTTGTCACTTTTGTACATATCTGATTTTCGTCGAAAAATCCGTTATTTTGCCATTATTGGACATATCTGATTGTTGTCGAAAAAATCCGTTATTTTGTCATTTTTTTACATATCTGATTTTCGTCAAAAAATCCGTTATTTTGTCATTTTTGTACATATCTGATTTTTGTCGGAATAACCGCTATTTTTGCCATTTTTCCCCATATCTGATTCTTGTCGGAAAATCCGTTATTTTGTCATTTTTGGACATATATGATTTTTGTCGAAAAATCCGTTATATTGTCATTTTTGGACATATCTGATTTTCGTCGAAAAATACGTTATTTTGCTATTTTTGCACAAATCTGATTTTCTTCGAAAAATCCGTTATTTTGCAATTTTTGGACAAATCTGATTTTTGTCGTAATAACCGCTGTTTTGTCATTTTTTTACTTATCTGATTTTCGTCAAGAAATCCGTTATTTTGCAATTTTTGGACATATCTAATTTTGTCGGAATAACCGCTATTTTTGCCATTTTTTCCCATATCTGATTCTTGTCGGAAAAATACGTTGTTTTGTCATTTTTGTACATATCTGATTTTCGGCGAAAAAACCGTTATTTTGCAATTTTTGGACATATCTGATTTTTGTCGGAATAACCGCTATTTTTGCCATTTTTTCCCATATCTGATTCTGTCGGAAAAATCCGTTATTTTGTCATTTTTGTTCATATCTGATTTTTGTCGGAATAACCGCTATTTTTGCCATTTTTTCCCATATCTGATTCTTGTCGGGAAACTCCGTTATTTTGTAATTTTTGTACATATCTGATTTTCATCGAAAAATCCGTTATTTTGCCATTATTGGACATACCTGATTGTTGTCGAAAAAATCCGTTATTTTGTGATTTTTGAACGTATCTGATTTTCGTTTAAAAATCCATTATTATGTAATTTTTGGATATATTTTTGATGTTTGTCGGAATAACCGCTATTTTTGCCATTTTTGCACATATATCATTTTCGTCAAAAAATTCGTTATTTTGTCATTTTTGGACATATCTGATTTTTGTCGGAATAACCGCTATTTTTGCCATTTTTCCCCATATCTGATTCTTGTCGGAAAAATCCGTAATTTTGTCATTTTTGGACATATCTGATTTTTGTCGGATTAACCCCTATTTTTGCCATTTTTTCCCATATCTGATTCTTGTCGGAAAAATCCGTTATTTTGTCATTTTTGTAATTATCTGATTTTCGTCGAAAAATCCGTTATTTTGCCATTATTGGACATATCTGATTGTTGTCGAAAAAATCCGTTATTTTGTCATTTTTGTACATATCTGATTTTCGTCGAAAAATCCGTTATTTTGTTATTTTTGTACATATCTGATTTTTGTCGGAATAACCGCTATTTTTGCCATTTTTTCCCATATCTGATTTTTGTCGAAAAATCCGTTATTTTGTCATTTTTGGACATATTTGATATTTGTCGAAAAATTCGTTATTTTGCCATTTTTGCACAAATCTGACTTTCGTCGAAAAATCCGTTATTTTGTTATTTTTGGACATATCTGATTTTTGTCTGAATAACCGCTATTTTTGCCATTTATTCCCATATCTGATTCTTGTCGGAAAAATCCGTTATTTTGTCATTTTTGTAATTATCTGATTTTCGTCGAAAAATCCGTTACTTTGCCATTATTGGACATATCTGATTGTTGTCGAAAAAATCCGTTATTTTGTCATTTTTTTACATATCTGATTTTCGTAAAAAAATCCGTTAGTTTGCAATTTTTGGACATATCTGAATTTTGTCGGAATAACCGCTATTTTTGCCATTATTGGACATATCTGATTGTTGTCGAAAAAATCCGTTATTTTGTGATTTTTGAACGTATCTGATTTTCGTTGAAAAATCCGTTATTATGTAATTTTTGGATATATTGTTGATTTTTGTCGGAATAACCGCTATTTTTGCCATTTTTGCGCATATCTGATTTTCGTCGAAAAATTCGTTATTTTGTCATTTTTGGACATATCTGATTTTTGTCGGAATAACCGCTATTTTTGCCATTTTTCCCCATATCTGATTCTTGTCGGAAAAATCCGTAATTTTGTCATTTTTGGACATATCTGATTTTTGTCGGAATAACCCCTATTTTTGCCATTTTTTCCCATATCTGATTCTTGTCGGAAAAATCCGTTATTTTGTCACTTTTGTACATATCTGATTTTCGTCGAAAAATCCGTTATTTTGCCATTATTGGACATATCTGATTGTTGTTGAAAAAATCCGTTATTTTGTCATTTTTTTACATATCTGATTTTCGTCAAAAAATCCGTTATTTTGCAATTTTTGGACATATCTGATTTTTGTCGGAATAACCGCAATTTTTTCCCATATCTGATTCTTGTCGGAAAAATCCGTTATTTTGTCACTTTTGTACATATCTGATTTTCGTCGAAAAATCCGTTATTTTGCCATTTTTGCCCATATCTGATTCTTGTCGAACAAATCCGTTATTTTGTCATTTTTGTACATATCTGATTTTCGTCAAAAAATCCGTTTTTTTGCAATTTTTGGACATATCTGATTTTTGTCGGAATAACCGCAATTTTTTCCCATATCTGATTCTTGTCGGAAAAGTCCGTTATTTTGTCACTTTTGTACATATCTGATTTTCGTCGAAAAATCCGTTATTTTGCCATTATTGGACATATCTGATTGTTGTCGAAAAAATCCGTTATTTTGTCATTTTTTTACATATCTGATTTTCGTCAAAAAATCCGTTATTTTGTCATTTTTGTACATATCTGATTTTTGTCGGAATAACCGCTATTTTTGCCATTTTTCCCCATATCTGATTCTTGTCGGAAAATCCGTTATTTTGTCATTTTTGGACATATATGATTTTTGTCGAAAAATCCGTTATATTGTCATTTTTGGACATATCTGATTTTCGTCGAAAAATACGTTATTTTGCTATTTTTGCACAAATCTGATTTTCTTCGAAAAATCCGTTATTTTGCAATTTTTGGACAAATCTGATTTTTGTCGTAATAACCGCTGTTTTGTCATTTTTTTTACTTATCTGACTTTCGTCAAAAAAATCCGTTATTTTGCAATTTTTGGACATATCTGATTTTTGTCGGAATAACCGCTATTTTTGCCATTTTTTCCCATATCTGATTCTTGTCGGAAAAATCCGTTATTTTGTCATTTTTGTTCATATCTGATTTTTGTCGGAATAACCGCTATTTTTCCCATTTTTTCCCATATCTGAGTCTTGTCGAACAAATCCGTTATTTTGTAATTTTTGTACATATCTGATTTTCGTCAAAAAATCCGTTATTTTGCAATTTTTGGACATATCTGATTTTTGTCGGAATAACCGCTATTTTTGCCATTTTTGCACATATCTCATTTTCGTCAAAAAATTCGTTATTTTGTCATTTTTGGACATATCTGATTTTTGTCGAAATAACCGCTATTTTTGCCATTTTTTCCCATATCTGATTCTTGTGGGAAAAATACGTTGTTTTGTCATTTTTGTACACATCTGATTTTCGGCGAAAAATCCGTTCTTTTGCAATTTTTGGATATATCTGATTTTTGTCGGAATAACCGCTAGTTTTGCCATTTTTTCCCATATCTGAGTCTTGTCGAACAAATCCGTTATTTTGTCATTTTTGTACATATCTGATTTTCGTCAAAAAATCCGTTTTTTTGCAATTTTTGGACATATCTGATTTTTGTCGGAATAACCGCAATTTTTTCCCATATCTGATTCTTGTCGGAAAAATCCGTTATTTTGTCACTTTTGTACATATCTGATTTTCGTCGAAAAATCCGTTATTTTGCCATTATTGGACATATCTGATTGTTGTCGAAAAAATCCGTTATTTTGTCATTTTTTTACATATCTGATTTTCGTCAAAAAATCCGTTATTTTGTCATTTTTGTACATATCTGATTTTTGTCGGAATAACCGCTATTTTTGCCATTTTTCCCCATATCTGATTCTTGTCGGAAAATCCGTTATTTTGTCATTTTTGGACATATATGATTTTTGTCGAAAAATCCGTTATATTGTCATTTTTGGACATATCTGATTTTCGTCGAAAAATACGTTATTTTGCTATTTTTGCACAAATCTGATTTTCTTCGAAAAATCCGTTATTTTGCAATTTTTGGACAAATCTGATTTTTGTCGTAATAACCGCTGTTTTGTCATTTTTTTTACTTATCTGACTTTCGTCAAGAAATCCGTTATTTTGCAATTTTTGGACATATCTAATTTTGTCGGAATAACCGCTATTTTTGCCATTTTTCCCATATCTGATTCTTGTCGGAAAAATACGTTGTTTTGTCATTTTTGTACATATCTGATTTTCGGCGAAAAAACCGTTATTTTGCAATTTTTGGACATATCTGATTTTTGTCGGAATAACCGCTATTTTTGCCATTTTTTCCCATATCTGATTCTGTCGGAAAAATCCGTTATTTTGTCATTTTTGTTCATATCTGATTTTTGTCGGAATAACCGCTATTTTTGCCATTTTTTCCCATATCTGATTCTTGTCGGGAAACTCCGTTATTTTGTAATTTTTGTACATATCTGATTTTCATCGAAAAATCCGTTATTTTGCCATTATTGGACATACCTGATTGTTGTCGAAAAAATCCGTTATTTTGTGATTTTTGAACGTATCTGATTTTCGTTTAAAAATCCATTATTATGTAATTTTTGGATATATTTTTGATGTTTGTCGGAATAACCGCTATTTTTGCCATTTTTGCACATATATCATTTTCGTCAAAAAATTCGTTATTTTGTCATTTTTGGACATATCTGATTTTTGTCGGAATAACCGCTATTTTTGCCATTTTTCCCCATATCTGATTCTTGTCGGAAAAATCCGTAATTTTGTCATTTTTGGACATATCTGATTTTTGTCGGATTAACCCCTATTTTTGCCATTTTTTCCCATATCTGATTCTTGTCGGAAAAATCCGTTATTTTGTCATTTTTGTAATTATCTGATTTTCGTCGAAAAATCCGTTATTTTGCCATTATTGGACATATCTGATTGTTGTCGAAAAAATCCGTTATTTTGTCATTTTTGTACATATCTGATTTTCGTCGAAAAATCCGTTATTTTGTTATTTTTGTACAAATCTGATTTTCTTCGAAAAATCCGTTATTTTGCAATTTTTGGACAAATCTGATTTTTGTCGTAATAACCGCTGTTTTGTCATTTTTTTACTTATCTGACTTTCGTCAAGAAATCCGTTATTTTGCAATTTTTGGACATATCTGATTTTTGTCGGAATAACCGCAATTTTTTCCCATATCTGATTCTTGTCGGAAAAATCCGTTATTTTGTCACTTTTGTACATATCTGATTTTCGTCGAAAAATCCGTTATTATGTAATTTTTGGACATATCTGATTTTTGTCGGAATAACCGCTATTTTTGCCATTTTTTCCCATATCTGATTTTTGTCGGAAAAATCCGTTATTTTGTCATTTTTGTACATATCTGATTTTCGTCGAAAAATCCGTTATTTTGCAATTTTTGGACAAATCTGATTTTTGTCGTAATAACCGCTGTTTTGTCATTTTTTTACTTATCTGACTTTCGTCAAGAAATCCGTTATTTTGCAATTTTTGGACATATCTAATTTTGTCGGAATAACCGCTATTTTTGCCATTTTTCCCATATCTGATTCTTGTCGGAAAAATACGTTGTTTTGTCATTTTTGTACATATCTGATTTTCGGCGAAAAAACCGTTATTTTGCAATTTTTGGACATATCTGATTTTTGTCGGAATAACCGCTATTTTTGCCATTTTTTCCCATATCTGATTCTGTCGGAAAAATCCGTTATTTTGTCATTTTTGTTCATATCTGATTTTTGTCGGAATAACCGCTATTTTTGCCATTTTTTCCCATATCTGATTCTTGTCGGGAAACTCCGTTATTTTGTAATTTTTGTACATATCTGATTTTCATCGAAAAATCCGTTATTTTGCCATTATTGGACATACCTGATTGTTGTCGAAAAAATCCGTTATTTTGTGATTTTTGAACGTATCTGATTTTCGTTTAAAAATCCATTATTATGTAATTTTTGGATATATTTTTGATGTTTGTCGGAATAACCGCTATTTTTGCCATTTTTGCACATATATCATTTTCGTCAAAAAATTCGTTATTTTGTCATTTTTGGACATATCTGATTTTTGTCGGAATAACCGCTATTTTTGCCATTTTTCCCCATATCTGATTCTTGTCGGAAAAATCCGTAATTTTGTCATTTTTGGACATATCTGATTTTTGTCGGATTAACCCCTATTTTTGCCATTTTTTCCCATATCTGATTCTTGTCGGAAAAATCCGTTATTTTGTCATTTTTGTAATTATCTGATTTTCGTCGAAAAATCCGTTATTTTGCCATTATTGGACATATCTGATTGTTGTCGAAAAAATCCGTTATTTTGTCATTTTTGTACATATCTGATTTTCGTCGAAAAATCCGTTATTTTGTTATTTTTGTACATATCTGATTTTTGTCGGAATAACCGCTATTTTTGCCATTTTTTCCCATATCTGATTTTTGTCGAAAAATCCGTTATTTTGTCATTTTTGGACATATTTGATATTTGTCGAAAAATTCGTTATTTTGCCATTTTTGCACAAATCTGACTTTCGTCGAAAAATCCGTTATTTTGTTATTTTTGGACATATCTGATTTTTGTCTGAATAACCGCTATTTTTGCCATTTATTCCCATATCTGATTCTTGTCGGAAAAATCCGTTATTTTGTCATTTTTGTAATTATCTGATTTTCGTCGAAAAATCCGTTACTTTGCCATTATTGGACATATCTGATTGTTGTCGAAAAAATCCGTTATTTTGTCATTTTTTTACATATCTGATTTTCGTAAAAAAATCCGTTAGTTTGCAATTTTTGGACATATCTGAATTTTGTCGGAATAACCGCTATTTTTGCCATTATTGGACATATCTGATTGTTGTCGAAAAAATCCGTTATTTTGTGATTTTTGAACGTATCTGATTTTCGTTGAAAAATCCGTTATTATGTAATTTTTGGATATATTGTTGATTTTTGTCGGAATAACCGCTATTTTTGCCATTTTTGCGCATATCTGATTTTCGTCGAAAAATTCGTTATTTTGTCATTTTTGGACATATCTGATTTTTGTCGGAATAACCGCTATTTTTTCCATTTTTCCCCATATCTGATTCTTGTCGGAAAAATCCGTAATTTTGTCATTTTTGGACATATCTGATTTTTGTCGGAATAACCCCTATTTTTGCCATTTTTTTCCCATATCTGATTCTTGTCGGAAAAATCCGTTATTTTGTCATTATTGGACATATCTGATTGTTGTCGAAAAAATACGTTATTTTGTCATTTTTGTACATATCTGATTTTCGTCGAAAAATCCGTTATTTTGTTATTTTTGTACATATCTGATTTTTGTCGGAATAACCGCTATTTTTGCCATTTTTTCCCATATCTGATTTTTGTCGAAAAATCCGTTATTTTGTCATTATTGGACATATCTGATTGTTGTCGAAAAAATACGTTATTTTGTCATTTTTGTACATATCTGATTTTCGTCGAAAAATACGTTATTTTGTTATTTTTGGACATATCTGATTTTTGTCGGAATAACCGCTATTTTTGCCATTATTGGACATATCTGATTGTTGTCGAAAAAATCCGTTATTTTGTCATTTTTTTATATATCTGATTTTCGTCAAAAAAATCCGTTAGTTTGCAATTTTTGTACATATCTGATTTTTGTCGAAAAATTCTTTATTTGGCCATTTTTGCACAAATCTGATTTTCGTCGAAAAATCCGTTATTTTGTTATTTTTGGACATATCTGATTTTTGTCGGAATAACCGCTATTTTTGCCATTTTTTCCCATATCTGATTCATGTCGGAAAAATCTGTTATTTTGCCATTTTTTGCACAAATCTGATTTTCGTCGAAAAATCCGTTATTTTGTTATTTTTGGACATATCTGATTTTTGTCGGAATAACCGCTATTTTTGCCATTTTTTTCCCATATCTGATTTTTGTCGGAAAAATCCGTTATTTTGTCATTTTTGTACATATCTGATTTTCGTCGAAAAATCCGTTTTGCCATTATTGGATATATTTGATTGTTGTCGAAAAAATCCGTTATTTTGTAATTTTTTTACATATCTGATTTTCGTCAAAAAATCCGTTAGTTTGCAATTTTTGGACATATCTGAATTTTGTCGGAATAACCGCTATTTTTGCCATTATTGGACATATCTGATTGTTGTCGAAAAAATCCGTTATTTTGTGATTTTTGAACGTATCTGATTTTCGTTGAAAAATCCGTTATTATGTAATTTTTGGATATATTGTTGATTTTTGTCGGAATAACCGCTATTTTTGCCATTTTTGCGCATATCTGATTTTCGTCGAAAAATTCGTTATTTTGTCATTTTTGGACATATCTGATTTTTGTCGGAATAACCGCTATTTTTGCCATTTTTCCCCATATCTGATTCTTGTCGGAAAAATCCGTAATTTTGTCATTTTTGTGCATATCTGATTTTTTGTCGGAATAACCGCTATTTTTGCCATTTTTCCCATATCTGATTCTTGTCGGAAAAATACGTTATTTTGTCATTTTTGTACATATCTGATTTTCTACGAAAAATCCGTTATTTTGCAATTTTTGGACGTATCTGATTTTTCTCGGAATAACCGCTATTTTTGCCATTTTTTCCCATGTCTCATTCTTGTCGGAAAAATCCGTTATTTTGTCATTTTCGTCGAAAAATCCGTTGTTTTGCCATTATTGGACATATCTGATTCTTGTCGGAAAAATCCGTTATTTTGCCATTTTTGCACAAATCTGATTTTCGTCGAAAAATCCGTTATTTTGTTATTTTTGGACATATCTGATTCTTGTCGGAAAAATCCGTTATTTTGTAATTTTTGTACATATCTGATTTTCGTCAAAAAATCCGTTATTTTGCCATTTTTTCTCATATCTGATTCTTGTCGAAAAAATCCGTTATTTTGTCATTTTTGGACATATCTGATTTTTGTCGGAATAACCCCTATTTTTGCCATTTTTTCCCATATCTGATTCTTGTCGGAAAAATCCGTTATTTTGTCATTTTTGTAATTATCTGATTTTCGTCGAAAAATCCGTTATTTTGCCATTATTGGACATATCTGATTGTTGTCGAAAAAATCCGTTATTTTGTCATTTTTGTACATATCTGATTTTCCTCGAAAAATCCGTTATTTTGTTATTTTTGTACATATCTGATTTTTGTCGGAATAACCGCTATTTTTGCCATTTTTTCCCATATCTGATTTTTGTCGAAAAATCCGTTATTTTGTCATTTTTGGACATATTTGATATTCGTCGAAAAATTCGTTATTTTGCCATTTTTGCACAAATCTGACTTTCGTCGAAAAATCCGTTATTTTGTTATTTTTGGACATATCTGATTTTTGTCGGAATAACCGCTATTTTTGCAATTTTTTTCCCATATCTGATTCTTGTCGGAAAAATCCGTTATTTTGTCATTTTTGTAATTATCTGATTTTCGTCGAAAAATCCGTTATTTTGCCATTATTGGACATATCTGATTGTTGTCGAAAAAATCCGTTATTTTGCCATTTTTTTTACAACTCTTATTTTCGTCAAAAAAATCCGTTAGTTTGCAATTTTTGGACATATCTGATTTTTGTCGAAAAAATCCGTTATTTTGTGATTTTTGAACGTATCTGATTATCGTTGAAAAATCCGTTATTATGTAATTTTTGGATATATTTTTGATTTTTGTCGGAATAACTGCTATTTTTGCCATTTTTGCACATATCTGATTTTCGTCGAAAAATTCGTTATTTTGTCATTTTTGGACATATCTGATTTTTTGTCGGAATAACCGCTATTTTTGCCATTTTTTCCCATATCTGATTCTTGTCGGAAAAATCCGTTATTTTGTCATTTTTGTACATATCTGATTTTTGTCGGAATAACCGCTATTTTTGCCATTTTTTCCCATATCTGATTCTTGTCGGAAAAATCCGTTATTTTGTCATTTTTGTACATATCGGATTTTCGTCGAAAAATCCGTTATTTTGCCATTATTGGACATATTTGATTGTTGTAAAAAAATCCGTTATTTTGGCATTTTTTTTTACATATCTGATTTTCGTCAAATATCCGTTATTTTGTCATTTTTGTACATATCTGATTTTTGTCGAAAAATCCCTTATTTTGCCATTATGGGACATATCTGATTGTGATTCTTGTCGAAAAATCCGTTATTTTGTCATTTTTGTACATATCTGATTTTCGTCGAAAAATCCGTTATTTTGCCATTATTGGACATATCTCATTGTCGTCGAAAAATCCTTTATTTTGTGATTTTTAACGTAACTGATTTTCGTTGAAAAATCCGTTATTATGTAATTTTTGGATATATTTTTGATTTTTTGTCGGAATAACCGCTATTTTTGCCATTTTTGCACATATCTGATTTTTGTCGAAAAATTCGTTATTTTGTCATTTTTGGACATATCTGATTTTTGTCGGAATAACCGCTATTTTTGCCATTTTTTCCCATATCTGATTCTTGTCGGAAAAATCCGCTATTTTGTCATTTTTGTACATGTCTGATTTTTGTCGGAATAACAGCTATTTTTGCCATTTTTTCCCATATCTGATTCTCGTCGGAAAAATCCGTTATTTTGTCATTTTTGTACATATCTGATTTTCGTCGAAAAATCCGTTATTTTGCCATTATTGGACATATCTGATTGTTGTCGAAAAAATCCGTTATTTTGTGATTTTTGAACGTATCTGATTTTCGTTGAAAAATCCGTTATTATGTAATTTTTGGATATATTTTTGATGTTGTTTGGAATAATCCGTTATTTTGTCATTTTTGTACATATCTGATTTTCGTCGAAAAATCCGTTATTTTGCCATTATTGGACATATCTCATTGTCGTCGAAAAAGTCCGTTATTTTGTGATTTTTGAACGTAACTGATTTTCGTTGAAAAATCCGTTATTATGTAATTTTTGGATATATTTTTGATTTTAGTCGGAATAACCGCTATTTTTGCCATTTTTGCACATATCTAATTTTCGTCGAAAAATTCGTTATTTTGCCATTACTGGACATATCTGATTTTTTGTCGGAATAACCCCTATTTTTGCCATTTTTTCCCATATCTGATTCTTGTCGGAAAAATCCGTTATTTTGTCATTTTTGTACATATCTGATTTTCGTCGAAAAATCCGTTATTTTGCCATTACTGGACATATCTGATTTTTGTCGGAATAACACCTATTTTTGCCATTTTTCCCCGTATTTGATTCTTGTCGGAAAAATCCGTTATTTTGTCATTTTTGTACATATCTGATTTTCGTCAAAAAAATCCGTTATTTTGCAATTTTTGGACATATCTGATTTTTGTCGGAATAACCGCTATTTTTGCCATTTTTTCCCATATCTGATTCTTGTCGGAAAAATCCGTTATTTTGTCATTTTTGTTCATATCTGATTTTTGTCGGAATAACCGCTATTTTTGCCATTTTTTCCCATATCTGAGTCTTGTCGAACAAATCCGTTATTTTGTCATTTTTGTACATATCTGATTTTCGTCAAAAAATCCGTTATTTTGCAATTTTTGGACATATCTGATTTTTGTCGGAATAACCGCTATTTTTGCCATTTTTGCACATATCTCATTTTCGTCAAAAAATTCGTTATTTTGTCATTTTTGGACATATCTGATTTTTGTCGAAATAACCGCTATTTTTGCCATTTTTTCCCATATCTGATTCTTGTGGGAAAAATACGTTGTTTTGTCATTTTTGTACACATCTGATTTTCGGCGAAAAATCCGTTATTTTGCAATTTTTGGACATATCTGATTTTTGTCGGAATAACCGCTATTTTTGTCATTTTTGTACATATCTCATTTTCGTCAAAAAATTCGTTATTTTGTCATTTTTGGACATATCTGATTTTTGTCGGAATAACCGCTATTTTTGCCATTTTTTCCCATATCTGATTCTTGTCGGAAAAATACGTTGTTTTGTCATATTTGTACATATCTGATTTTCGTCGAAAAATCCGTTATTTTGCCATTATTGGACATATCTGATTGTTGTCGAAAAATTCGTTATTTTGTCATTTTTTTACTTATCTGATTTTCGTCAAAAAATCCGTTATTTTGCAATTTTTGGACATATCTGATTTTTGTCGGAATAACCGCTATTTTTGCCATTTTTGCACATATCTCATTTTCGTCAAAAAATTCGTTATTTTGTCATTTTTGGACATATCTGATTTTTTGTCGAAATAACCGCTATTTTTGCCATTTTTTCCCATATCTGATTCTTGTGGGAAAAATACGTTGTTTTGTCATTTTTGTACACATCTGATTTTCGACAAATAATCCGTTCTTTTGCAATTTTTGGACATATCTGATTTTTTGTCGGAATAACCGCTATTTTTGCCATTTTTTCCCATATCTGAGTCTTGTCGAACAAATCCGTTATTTTGTCATTTTTGTACATATCTGATTTTCGTCAAAAAATCCGTTTTTTTGCAATTTTTGGACATATCTGATTTTTGTCGGAATAACCGCAATTTTTTCCCATATCTGATTCTTGTCGGAAAAATCCGTTATTTTGTCACTTTTGTACATATCTGATTTTCGTCGAAAAATCCGTTATTTTGCCATTATTGGACATATCTGATTGTTGTCGAAAAAATCCGTTATTTTGTCATTTTTTTACATATCTGATTTTCGTCAAAAAATCCGTTATTTTGTCATTTTTGTACATATCTGATTTTTGTCGGAATAACCGCTATTTTTGCCATTTTTCCCCATATCTGATTCTTGTCGGAAAATCCGTTATTTTGTCATTTTTGGACATATATGATTTTTGTCGAAAAATCCGTTATATTGTCATTTTTGGACATATCTGATTTTCGTCGAAAAATACGTTATTTTGCTATTTTTGCACAAATCTGATTTTCGTCGAAAAATCCGTTATTTTGCAATTTTTGGACAAATCTGATTTTTGTCGTAATAACCGCTGTTTTGTCATTTTTTTACTTATCTGATTTTCGTCAAGAAATCCGTTATTTTGCAATTTTTGGACATATCTAATTTTGTCGGAATAACCGCTATTTTTGCCATTTTTCCCATATCTGATTCTTGTCGGAAAAATACGTTGTTTTGTCATTTTTGTACATATCTGATTTTCGGCGAAAAAACCGTTATTTTGCAATTTTTGGACATATCTGATTTTTGTCGGAATAACCGCTATTTTTGCCATTTTTTCCCATATCTGATTCTGTCGGAAAAATCCGTTATTTTGTCATTTTTGTTCATATCTGATTTTTGTCGGAATAACCGCTATTTTTGCCATTTTTTCCCATATCTGATTCTTGTCGGGAAACTCCGTTATTTTGTAATTTTTGTACATATCTGATTTTCATCGAAAAATCCGTTATTTTGCCATTATTGGACATATCTGATTGTTGTCGAAAAAATCCGTTATTTTGTGATTTTTGAACGTATCTGATTTTCGTTTAAAAATCCATTATTATGTAATTTTTGGATATATTTTTGATGTTTGTCGGAATAACCGCTATTTTTGCCATTTTTGCACATATATCATTTTCGTCAAAAAATTCGTTATTTTGTCATTTTTGGACATATCTGATTTTTTGTCGGAATAACCGCTATTTTTGCCATTTTTCCCCATATCTGATTCTTGTGGGAAAAATCCGTAATTTTGTCATTTTTGGACATATCTGATTTTTGTCGGATTAACCCCTATTTTTGCCATTTTTTCCCATATCTGATTCTTGTCGGAAAAATCCGTTATTTTGTCATTTTTGTAATTATCTGATTTTCGTCGAAAAATCCGTTATTTTGCCATTATTGGACATATCTGATTGTTGTCGAAAAAATCCGTTATTTTGTCATTTTTGTACATATCTGATTTTCGTCAAAAAATCCGTTATTTTGTTATTTTTGTACATATCTGATTTTTGTCGGAATAACCGCTATTTTTGCCATTTTTTCCCATATCTGATTTTTTGTCGAAAAATCCGTTATTTTGTCATTTTTGGACATATTTGATATTTGTCGAAAAATTCGTTATTTTGCCATTTTTGCACAAATCTGACTTTCGTCGAAAAATCCGTTATTTTGTTATTTTTGGACATATCTGATTTTTGTCTGAATAACCGCTATTTTTGCCATTTTTTCCCATATCTGATTCTTGTCGGAAAAATCCGTTATTTTGTCATTTTTGTAATTATCTGATTTTCGTCGAAAAATCCGTTATTTTGCCATTATTGGACATATCTGATTGTTGTCGAAAAATTCGTTATTTTGTAATTTTTTTACTTATCTGATTTTCGTCAAAAAATCCGTTATTTTGCATTTTTTGGACATATCTGATTTTTGTCGGAAAAACCGCTATTTTTGCCATTTTTTCCCATATCTGATTTTTGTCGAAAAAATCCGTTATATTGTGATTTTTGAACGTAACTGATTTTCGTTGAAAAATCCGTTATTATGTATTATTTATTTTTGTTTTTTTATTTTTGTCGGAATAACCGCTATTTTGTCATTTTTTACATATCTGATTTTCGTCAAAAAATCCGTTATTTTGCAATTTTTGGACATATCTGATTTTTGTCGGAATAACCCCTATTTTTGCCATTTTTTCCCATATCTGATTCTTGTCGGAAAAATCCGTTATTTTGTCATTTTTGTACATATCTGATTTTCGTCGAAAAATCCGTTATTTTGCCATTACTGGACATATCTGATTTTTGTCGGAATAACACCTATTTTTGCCATTTTTTCCCGTATTTGATTCTTGTCGGAAAAATCCGTTATTTTGTCATTTTTGTACATATCTGATTTTCGTCAAAAAATCCGTTATTTTGCAATTTTTGGACATATCTGATTTTTTGTCGGAATAACCGCTATTTTTGCCATTTTTTCCCATATCTGATTCTTGTCGGAAAAATCCGTTATTTTGTCATTTTTGTTCATATCTGATTTTTGTCGGAATAACCGCTATTTTTCCCATTTTTTCCCATATCTGAGTCTTGTCGAACAAATCCGTTATTTTGTCATTTTTGTACATATCTGATTTTCGTCAAAAAATCCGTTATTTTGCAATTTTTGGACATATCTGATTTTTGTCGGAATAACCGCTATTTTTGCCATTTTTGCACATATCTCATTTTCGTCAAAAAATTTCGTTATTTTGTCATTTTTGGACATATCTGATTTTTGTCGAAATAACCGCTATTTTTGCCATTTTTTCCCATATCTGATTCTTGTGGGAAAAATACGTTGTTTTGTCATTTTTGTACACATCTGATTTTCGGCGAAAAATCCGTTCTTTTGCAATTTTTGGACATATCTGATTTTTGTCGGAATAACCGCTATTTTTGCCATTTTTTCCCATATCTGAGTCTTGTCGAACAAATCCGTTATTTTGTCATTTTTGTACATATCTGATTTTCGTCAAAAAATCCGTTTTTTTGCAATTTTTGGACATATCTGATTTTTGTCGGAATAACCGCAATTTTTTCCCATATCTGATTCTTGTCGGAAAAATCCGTTATTTTGTCACTTTTGTACATATCTGATTTTCGTCGAAAAATCCGTTATTTTGCCATTATTGGACATATCTGATTGTTGTCGAAAAAATCCGTTATTTTGTCATTTTTTTACATATCTGATTTTCGTCAAAAAAATCCGTTATTTTGTCATTTTTGTACATATCTGATTTTTGTCGGAATAACCGCTATTTTTGCCATTTTTCCCCATATCTGATTCTTGTCGGAAAATCCGTTATTTTGTCATTTTTGGACATATATGATTTTTGTCGAAAAATCCGTTATATTGTCATTTTTGGACATATCTGATTTTCGTCGAAAAATACGTTATTTTGCTATTTTTGCACAAATCTGATTTTCGTCGAAAAATCCGTTATTTTGCAATTTTTGGACAAATCTGATTTTTGTCGTAATAACCGCTGTTTTGTCATTTTTTTACTTATCTGATTTTCGTCAAGAAATCTGTTATTTTGCAATTTTTGGACATATCTAATTTTGTCGGAATAACCGCTATTTTTGCCATTTTTCCCATATCTGATTCTTGTCGGAAAAATACGTTGTTTTGTCATTTTTGTACATATCTGATTTTCGGCGAAAAAACCGTTATTTTGCAATTTTTGGACATATCTGATTTTTGTCGGAATAACCGCTATTTTTGCCATTTTTTCCCATATCTGATTCTGTCGGAAAAATCCGTTATTTTGTCATTTTTGTTCATATCTGATTTTTGTCGGAATAACCGCTATTTTTGCCATTTTTTCCCATATCTGATTCTTGTCGGGAAACTCCGTTATTTTGTAATTTTTGTACATATCTGATTTTCATCGAAAAATCCGTTATTTTGCCATTATTGGACATACCTGATTGTTGTCGAAAAAATCCGTTATTTTGTGATTTTTGAACGTCTCTGATTTTCGTTTAAAAATCCATTATTATGTAATTTTTGGATATATTTTTGATGTTTGTCGGAATAACCGCTATTTTTGCCATTTTTGCACATATATCATTTTCGTCAAAAAATTCGTTATTTTGTCATTTTTGGACATATCTAATTTTTGTCGGAATAACCGCTATTTTTGCCATTTTTCCCCATATCTGATTCTTGTCGGAAAAATCCGTAATTTTGTCATTTTTGGACATATCTGATTTTTGTCGGATTAACCCCTATTTTTGCCATTTTTTTCCAATATCTGATTCTTGTCGGAAAAATCCGTTATTTTGTCATTTTTGTAATTATCTGATTTTCGTCGAAAAATCCGTTATTTTGCCATTATTGGACATATCTGATTGTTGTCGAAAAAATCCGTTATTTTGTCATTTTTGTACATATCTGATTTTCGTCGAAAAATCCGTTATTTTGTTATTTTTGTACATATCTGATTTTTGTCGGAATAACCGCTATTTTTGCCATTTTTTCCCATATCTGATTTTTGTCGAAAAATCCGTTATTTTGTCATTTTTGGACATATTTGATATTTGTCGAAAAATTCGTTATTTTGCCAATTTTGCACAAATCTGACTTTCGTCGAAAAATCCGTTATTTTGTTATTTTTGGACATATCTGATTTTTGTCTGAATAACCGCTATTTTTGCCATTTTTTCCCATATCTGATTCTTGTCGGAAAAATCCGTTATTTTGTCATTTTTGTAATTATCTGATTTTCGTCGAAAAATCCGTTATTTTGCCATTATTGGACATATCTGATTGTTGTCGAAAAAATCCGTTATTTTGTCATTTTTTTACATATCTGATTTTCGTCAAAAAATCCGTTAGTTTGCAATTTTTGGACATATCTGAATTTTGTCGGAATAACCGCTATTTTTGCCATTATTGGACATATCTGATTGTTGTCGAAAAAATCCGTTATTTTGTGATTTTTGAACGTATCTGATTTTCGTTGAAAAATCCGTTATTATGTAATTTTTGGATATATTGTTGATTTTTGTCGGAATAACCGCAATTTTTGCCATTTTTGCGCATATCTGATTTTCGTCGAAAAATTCGTTATTTTGTCATTTTTGGACATATCTGATTTTTGTCGGAATAACCGCTATTTTTGCCATTTTTCCCCATATCTGATTCTTGTCGGAAAAATCCGTAATTTTGTCATTTTTGGACATATCTGATTTTTGTCGGAATAACCCCTATTTTTGCCATTTTTTCCCATATCTGATTCTTGTCGGAAAAATCCGTTATTTTGTCATTTTTGTAATTTTCTGATTTTCGTCGAAAAATCCGTTATTTTGTTATTTTTGGACATATCTGATTTTTGTCGGAATAACCGCTATTTTTGCCATTTTTTCCCATATCTGATTCTTGTCGGAAAAATCCGTTATTTTGTCATTTTTGTACATATCTGACTTTCGTCGAAAAATCCGTTATTTTGTTATTTTTGGACATATCTGATTTTTGTCTGAATAACCGCTATTTTTGCCATTTTTTCCCATATCTGATTCTTGTCGGAAAAATCCGTTATTTTGTCATTTTTGTACATATCTGATTTTCGTCGAAAAATCCGTTATTTTGTTATTTTTGGACATATCTGATTTTTGTCGGAATAACCGCTATTTTTGCCATTTTTTCCCATATCTAATTTTTGTCGAAAAATCCGTTATTTTGTCATTATTGGACATATCTGATTGTTGTAGAAAAAATCCGTTATTTTGTCATTTTTGTACATATCTGATTTTCGTCGAAAAATACGTTATTTTGTTATTTTTGGACATATCTGATTTTTGTCGGAATAACCGCTATTTTTGCCATTATTGGACATATCTAATTGTTGTCGAAAAAATCCGTTATTTTGTCATTTTTTTATATATCTGATTTTCGTCAAAAAAATCCGTTAGTTTGCAATTTTTGTACATATCTGATTTTTGTCGAAAAATTCTTTATTTGGCAATTTTTGCACAAATCTGATTTTCGTCGAAAAATCCGTTATTTTGTTATTTTTGGACATATCTGATTTTTGTCGGAATAACCGCTATTTTTGCCATTTTTTCCCATATCTGATTCTTGTCGGAAAAATCCGTTATTTTGCCATTTTTGCACAAATCTGATTTTCGTCGAAAAATCCGTTATTTTGTTATTTTTGGACATATCTGATTTTTGTCGGAATAACCGCTATTTTTGCCATTTTTTCCCATATCTGATTCTTGTCGGAAAAATCCGTTATTTTGTCATTTTTGTACATATCTGATTTTCGTCGAAAAATCCGTTTTGCCATTATTGGACATATTTGATTGTTGTCGAAAAAATCCGTTATTTTGTAATTTTTTTACATATCTGATTTTCGTCAAAAAATCCGTTAGTTTGCAATTTTTGGACATATCTGAATTTTGTCGGAATAACCGCTATTTTTGCCATTATTGGACATATCTGATTGTTGTCGAAAAAATCCGTTATTTTGTGATTTTTGAACGTATCTGATTTTCGTTGAAAAATCCGTTATTATGTAATTTTTGGATATATTGTTGATTTTTGTCGGAATAACCGCTATTTTTGCCATTTTTCCCCATATCTGATTCTTGTCGGAAAAATCCGTAATTTTGTCATTTTTGTGCATATCTGATTTTTGTCGGAATAACCGCTATTTTTGCCATTTTTCCCATATCTGATTCTTGTCGGAAAAATACGTTATTTTGTCATTTTTGTACATATCTGATTTTCTACGAAAAATCCGTTATTTTGCAATTTTTGGACGTATCTGATTTTTCTCGGAATAACCGCTATTTTTGCCATTTTTTCCCATGTCTCATTCTTGTCGGAAAAATCCGTTATTTTGTCATTTTCGTCGAAAAATCCGTTGTTTTGCCATTATTGGACATATCTGATTGTTGTCGAAAAAATCCGTTATTTTGTAATTTTTGTACATATCTGATTTTCGTCAAAAAATCCGTTATTTTGCCATTATTGGACATATCTGATTCTTGTCGGAAAAATCCGTTATTTTGCCATTTTTGCACATATCTGATTTTCGTCAAAAAATCCGTTATTTTGCCATTTTTTCTCATATCTGATTCTTGTCGAAAAAATCCGTTATTTTGTCATTTTTTTACATATCTGATTTTCGTCAAAAAATCCGTTAGTTTGCAATTTTTGGACATATCTGAATTTTGTCGGAATAACCGCTATTTTTGCCATTATTGGACATATCTGATTGTTGTCGAAAAAATCCGTTATTTTGTGATTTTTGAACGTATCTGATTTTCGTTGAAAAATCCGTTATTATGTAATTTTTGGATATATTTTTGATATTTGTCGGAATAACCGCTATTTTTGCCATTTTTGCACATATCTCATTTTCGTCGAAAAATTCGTTATTTTGTCATTTTTGGACATATCTGATTTTTGTCGGAATAACCCCTATTTTTGCCATTTTTTCCCATATCTGATTTTTGTTGAAAAATCCGTTATTATGTAATTTTTGGATATATTGTTGATTTTTGTCGGAATAACCGCTATTTTTGCCATTTTTGCGCATATCTGATTTTCGTCGAAAAATTCGTTATTTTGTCATTTTTGGACATATCTGATTTTTGTCGGAATAACCGCTATTTTTGCCATTTTTCCCCATATCTGATTCTTGTCGGAAAAATCCGTAATTTTGTCATTTTTGTGCATATCTGATTTTTGTCGGAATAACCGCTATTTTTGCCATTTTTCCCATATCTGATTCTTGTCGGAAAAATACGTTATTTTGTCATTTTTGTACAAATCTGATTTTCTACGTAAAATCCGTTATTTTGTGATTTTTGAACGTATCTGATTTTCGTTGAAAAATCCGTTATTATGTAATTTTTGGATATATTGTTGATTTTTGTCGGAATAACCGCTATTTTTGCCATTATTGGACATATCTGATTGTTGTCGAAAAAATCCGTTATTTTGTGATTTTTGAACGTATCTGATTTTCGTTGAAAAATCCGTTATTATGTAATTTTTGGATATATTGTTGATTTTTGTCGGAATAACCGCTATTTTTGCCATTTTTGCGCATATCTGATTTTCGTCGAAAAATTCGTTATTTTGTCATTTTTGGACATATCTGATTTTTGTCGGAATAACCGCTATTTTTGCCATTTTTCCCCATATCTGATTCTTGTCGGAAAAATCCGTAATTTTGTCATTTTTGTGCATATCTGATTTTTGTCGGAATAACCGCTATTTTTGCCATTTTTCCCATATCTGATTCTTGTCGGAAAAATACGTTATTTTGTCATTTTTGTACAAATCTGATTTTCTACGTAAAATCCGTTATTTTGCAATTTTTGGACGTATCTGATTTTTCTCGGAATAACCGCTATTTTTGCCATTTTTTCCCATGTCTCATTCTTGTCGGAAAAATCCGTTATTTTGTCATTTTCGTCGAAAAATCCGTTGTTTTGCCATTATTGGACATATCTGATTGTTGTCGAAAAAATCCGTTATTTTGTAATTTTTGTACATATCTGATTTTCGTCAAAAAATCCGTTATTTTGCCATTATTGGACATATCTGATTCTTGTCCGAAAAATCCGTTATTTTGCCATTTTTGCACAAATCTGATTTTCGTCAAAAAATCCGTTATTTTGTTATTTTTGGACATATCTGATTCTTGTCGGAAAAATCCGTTATTTTGTAATTTTTGTACATATCTGATTTTCGTCAAAAAATCCGTTATTTTGCCATTTTTTCTCATATCTGATTCTTGTCGAAAAAATCCGTTATTTTGTCATTTTTTTACATATCTGATTTTCGTCAAAAAATCCGTTAGTTTGCAATTTTTGGACATATCTGAATTTTGTCGGAATAACCGCTATTTTTGCCATTTTTGCACATATCTCATTTTCGTCGAAAAATTCGTTATTTTGTCATTTTTGGACATATCTGATTTTTGTCGGAATAACCCCCTATTTTTGCCATTTTTTCCCATATCTGATTCTTGTCGGAAAAATCCGTTATTTTGTCATTTTTGTAATTATCTTATTTTCGTCGAAAAATCCGTTATTTTGCCATTATTGGACATATCTGATTGTTGTCGAAAAAATCCGTTATTTTGTAATTTTTGTACATATCTGATTTTCGTCAAAAAATCCGTTATTTTGCCATTTTTTCTCATATCTGATTCTTGTCGAAAAAATCCGTTATTTTGTCATTTTTTTACATATCTGATTTTCGTCAAAAAAATCCGTTAGTTTGCAATTTTTGGACATATCTGAATTTTGTCGGAATAACCCCTATTTTTGCCATTTTTTCCCATGTCTCATTCTTGTCGGAAAAATCCGTTATTTTGTCATTTTCGTCGAAAAATCCGTTGTTTTGCCATTATTGGACATATCTGATTGTTGTCGAAAAAAATCCGTTATTTTGTAATTTTTGTACATATCTGATTTTTGTCGAAAAATCCGTTATTTTGTCATTTTTGGACATATTTGATATTCGTCGAAAAATACGTTATTGTGCCATTTTTGCACAAATCTGACTTTCGTCGAAAAATCCGTTATTTTGATATTTTTGGACATATCTGATTTTTGTCGGAATAACCGCTATTTTTGCCATTTTTTCCCATATCTGATTCTTGTCGGAAAAATCCGTTATTTTGTCATTTTTGTAATTATCTGATTTTCGTCGAAAAATCCGTTATTTTGCCATTATTGGACATATCTGATTGTTGTCGAAAAAATCCGTTATTTTGCCATTTTTTTACAACTCTTATTTTCGTCAAAAAAATCCGTTAGTTTGCAATTTTTGGACATATCTGATTTTTGTCGAAAAAATCCGTTATTTTGTGATTTTTGAACGTATCTGATTATCGTTGAAAAATCCGTTATTATGTAATTTTTGGATATATTTTTGATTTTTGTCGGAATAACTGCTATTTTTGCCATTTTTGCACATATCTGATTTTCGTCGAAAAATTCGTTATTTTGTCATTTTTGGACATATCTGATTTTTTGTCGGAATAACCGCTATTTTTGCCATTTTTTCCCATATCTGATTCTTGTCGGAAAAATCCGTTATTTTGTCATTTTTGTACATATCTGATTTTTGTCGGAATAACCGCTATTTTTGCCATTTTTTCCCATATCTGATTCTTGTCGGAAAAATCCGTTATTTTGTCATTTTTGTACATATCGGATTTTCGTCGAAAAATCCGTTATTTTGCCATTATTGGACATATTTGATTGTTGTAAAAAAAAATCCGTTATTTTGGCATTTTTTTTACATATCTGATTTTCGTCAAATATCCGTTATTTTGTCATTTTTGTACATATCTGATATTTGTCGGAATAACCACAATTTTTGCCATTTTTGCCCATATCTGATTCTTGTCGGAAAAATCCGTTATTTTGTCATGTCTTTTGTACATATCTGATTTTTGTCGAAAAATACCTTATTTTGCCATTATGGGACATATCTGATTGTGACTCTTGTCGAAAAATCCGTTATTTTGTCATTTTTGTACATATCTGATTTTCGTCGAAAAATCCGTTATTTTGCCATTATTGGACATATCTCATTGTCGTCGAAAAATTCCTTTATTTTGTGATTTTTAACGTAACTGATTTTCGTTGAAAAATCCGTTATTATGTAATTTTTGGATATATTTTTGATTTTTGTCGGAATAACCGCTATTTTTGCCATTTTTGCACATATCTGATTTTTGTCGAAAAATTCGTTATTTTGTCATTTTTGGACATATCTGATTTTTGTCGGAATAACCGCTATTTTTGCCATTTTTTCCCATATCTGATTCTTGTCGGAAAAATCCGCTATTTTGTCATTTTTGTACATGTCTGATTTTTGTCGGAATAACAGCTATTTTTGCCATTTTTTCCCATATCTGATTCTCGTCGGAAAAATCCGTTATTTTGTCATTTTTGTACATATCTGATTTTCGTCGAAAAATCCGTTATTTTGCCATTATTGGACATATCTGATTGTTGTCGGAAAAATCCGTTATTTTGTCATTTTTTTACATATCTGATTTTCGTCAAAAAATTCATTATTTTGCAATTTTTTGACATATCTGAATTTTGTCGGAATAACCGCTATTTTTGCCATTTTTTCCCATATGTGATTCTTGTCGAAAAATCCGTTATTTTGTCATTTTTGTACATATCTGATTTTCGTCGAAAAATCCGTTATTTTGCCATTATTGGACATATCTCATTGTCGTCGAAAAAGTCCGTTATTTTGTGATTTTTGAACGTGACTGATTTTCGTTGAAAAATCCGTTATTATGTAATTTTTGGATATATTTTTGATTTTAGTCGGAATAACCGCTATTTTTGCCATTTTTGCACATATATAATTTTCGTCGAAAAATTCGTTATTTTGTCATTTTTGGACATATCAGATTTTTGTCGGAATAACCGCAATTTTTACCATTTTTTCCCATATCTGATTCTTGTCGGAAAAATCCGTTATTTTCTCATTTTTTTACATATCTGATTTTCGTCGGAAAAATACGGTGTTTTGTCATTTTTGTACATATCTGATTTTTGTCGGAATAACAGCTATTTTTGCCATTTTTTCCCATATCTGATTCTCGTCGGAAAAATCCGTTATTTTGCCATTATTGGACATATCTGATTGTTGTCGAAAAAATCCGTTATTTTGTGATTTTTGAACGTATCTGATTTTCGTTAAAAAATCCGTTATTATGTAATTTTTGGATATATTTTTTATGTTTGTCGGAATAACCGCTATTTTTGCCATTTTTGCACATATCTGATTTTCATCGAAAAATTCGTTATTTTGTCATTTTTGGACATATCTGATTTTTGTCGGAATAACCGCTATTTTTGCCATTTTTTTCCATATCTGATTCTTGTCGGAAAAATACGTTATTTTGTCATTTTTGTACATATCTGATTTTTTGTCGGAATAACCGCTATTTTTGCCATTTTTTCCCATATCTGATTCTTGTTGGAAAAATCCGTTATTTTGTCATTTGTGTACATATCTGATTTTTGTCGAAAAATCCGTTATTTTGCCATTATTGGACATATCTGATTGTTGTCGAAAAAATCCGTTATTTTGTCATTTTTTTACATATCTGATTTTCGTCAAAAAATCCATTATTTTGCAATTTTTGGACATATCTGAATTTTGTCGGAATAACCGCTATTTTGCCGTTATTGGACATATCTCATTGTCGTCGAAAAAGTCCGTTATTTTGTGATTTTTGAACGTAACTGATTTTCGTTGAAAAATCCGTTATTATGTAATTTTTGGATATATTTTTGATTTTTGTCGGAATAACCGCTATTTTTGCCATTTTTTTACATATCTAATTTTCGTCGAAAAATCCGTTATTTTGTCATTTTTGTACATATCTGATTTTTGTCGGAATAACCGCTATTTTTGCCATTTTTTCCCATTTTTCTGATTCTTGTCGGAAAAATACGTTATTTTGTCATTTTTTTACATATTTGATTTTCGTCGAATAATTCGTTATTTTGCCATTTTTGCACAAATCTGATTTGCGTCGAAAAATCCGTTATTTTGTTATTTTTGGACATATCTGATTTTTGTGGGAATAACCGCTATATTTTCCATTTTTTCCCATATCTGATTCTTGTCGGAAAAATTCATTATTTTGTCATTTTTGTACATAACTGATTTTTGTCGAAAAATCCGTTATTTTGCCATTATTGGACTTATCTGATTGTTGTCGAAAAAATCCGTTATTTTGTAATTTTTATACATATCTGATTTTTGTCAAAAAATCCATTATTTTCAATTTTTGGACATATCTGAATTTTGTCGGAATAACCGCTATTTTTGCCATTTTTTCCCATATGTGATTCTTGTCGAAAAATCCGTTATTTTGTCATTTTTGTACATATCTGATTTCCGTCGAAAAATCCGTTATTTTGCCATTATTGGACATATCTGATTGTCATCGAAAAAATCCGTTATTTTGTGATTTTTGAACGTAACTGATTTTCGTTGTAAAATCCGTTATTATGTAATTTTTGGATATATTTTTGATTTTTGTCGGAATAACCGCTATTTTTGTCATTTTTGTACATATCTGATTTTCGTCGAAAAATCCGTTATTTTGTCATTTTTGTACATATCTGATTTTTGTCGGAATAACCGCTATTTTTGCCATTTTTTCCCATATCTGATTCTCGTCGGAAAAATCCGTTATTTTGTCAATTTTGTACATATCTGATTTTCATCGAAAAATTCGTTATTTTGCCATTATTGGTCATATCTGATTGTTGTCGAAAAAATCCGTTATTTTGTGATTTTTGTACGTATCTGATTTTCGTTGAAAAATCCGTTATTATGTAATTGTTGGATATATTTTTTATTTTTGGTGGAATAACCGCTAATTTGCCATTTTTTTCCATATCTGATTCTTGTCGGAAAAATACGTTATTTTGTCATTTTTGTACATATCTGATTTTCGTCGAAAAATCCGTTATTTTGTCATTTTTGTACATATATGATTTTTGTCGGAATAACCGCTATTTTTGCTATTTTTTCCCATATCTAATTCTCGTCGGAAAAATCCGTTATTTTGTCAATTTTGTACATATCTGATTTTCATCGAAAAATTCGTTATTTTGCCATTATTGGTCATATCTGATTGTTGTCGAAAAAAATCCGTTATTTTGTGATTTTTGTACGTATCTGATTTTCGTTGAAAAATCCGTTATTATGTAATTTTTGGATATATTTTTTATTTTTGTCGGAATAACCGCTAATTTGCCATTTTTTCCCATATCTGATTCTTGTCGGAAAAATACGTTATTTTGTCATTTTTGTACATATCTGAATTTCGTCGGAAAAATCCGTTATTTTGTCAATTTTGTACATATCTGATTTTCGTCGAAAAATTCGTTATTTTGTCATTTTTGGACATATCTGATTTTTGTCGGAATAACCGCTATTTTTGCCATTTTTTCCCATATCTGATTCTTGTCGGAAAAATGCGTTATTTTGTCATTTTTGTACATATCTGATTTTTGTCGGAATAACCGCTATTTTTGTCGTTTTTTTCCCATATCTGATTCTTGTCGGAAAAATCCGTTATTTTGTCATTTTTGGACATATCTGATTTTTGTCGAAAAATCCGTTATATTGTCATTTTTGGACATATCTGATTTTCGTCGAAAAATTCGTTATTTTGCCATTTTTGCACAAATCAGATTTTCGTCGAAAAATCTGTTATTTTCTTATTTTTGGACATATCTGATTTTTGTCGGAATAACCGCTGTTTTTGCCATTTTTGCCCATATCTGATTGTTGTTGAAATAAATCCGTTATTTTGTCATTTTTTTACATATCTGATTTTCGTCGAAAAATTCGTTATTTTGCCATTTTTTCACAAATCTGATTTTCGTCGAAAAATCCGTTATTTTGTTATTTTTGGACATATCTGATTTTTGTGGGAATAACCGCTATTCTTGTCATTTTTTCCCATATCTGATTCTTGTCGGACATATCTGAATTTTGTCGGAATAACCGCTATTTTTGCCATTTTTCCCATATGTGATTCTTGTCGAAAAAATCCGTTATTTTGTCATTTTTGTACATATCTGATTTTCGTCGAAAAATCCGTTATTTTGCCATTATTAGACATATCTGATTCTTGTCGGAAAAATCCGTTATTTTGTCATTTTGGTACATATCTGATTTTCGGCGAAAAATCCGATATTTTGTCATTTTTGTACATATCTTATTTTTTGTCGGAATAACCGCTATTTTTGCCATTTTTTCCCATATCTGATTCTCGTCGGAAAAATCCGTTATTTTGTAATTTGTGTACATATCTGATTTTCATCGAAAAATCCGTTATTTTGCCATTATTGGACATATCTGATTGTTGTTGAAAATATCCGTTATTTTGTGATTTTTGAACTTATCTGATTTTCGTTGAAAAATCCGTTATTATGTAATTTTTGGATATATTTTTGATTTTTGTCGGAATAACCGTTATTTTTGCCATTTTTTCCCATATCTGATTCTTGTCGGAAAAATCCGTTATTTTGTCATTTTTGTACATATCTGATTTTTGTCGGAATAACAGCTATTTTTGCCATTTTTTCCCATATGTGATTCTTGTCGGAAAAATCCGTTATATTGTCATTTTTGGACATATCTGATTTTCGTCGAAAAATTCGTTATTTTGCCATTTTTGCACAAATCTGATTTTCGTCAAAAAATCCGTTATTTTGTTATTTTTGGACATATCTGATTTTTGTCGGAATAACCGCTATTTTTGCCATTTTTTCCCTTATCTGTTTCTTGTCGGAAAAATACGTTATTTTTTCATTTTTGTACATATCTGATTTTCGGCGAAAAATCCGTTATTTTGCCATTATTGGACATATCTGATTGTTGTCGAAAAAATCCGTTATTTTGTCATTTTTGTACATATCTGATTTTCGTCAAAAAATCCGTTATTTTGCAATTTTTGGACATATCTGATTTTTGTCGGAATAACCACAATTTTTGCCATTTTTGCCCATATCTGATTCTTGTCGGAAAAATCCGTTATTTTGCCATTTTTGTACATATCTGATTTTTGTCGAAAAGTCCGTTATTTTACCATTATTGGACATATCTGATTGTTGTCGAAAAAAATCCGTTATTTTATTATTTTTTTACATATCTGATTTTCGTCAAAAAAATCCATTATTTTGTCATTTTTGTACATATCTGATTTTTGTCGGAATAACAGCTATTTTTGCCATTTTTTCCCATATGTGATTCTTGTCGAAAAATCCGTCATTTTGTCATTCTTGTACATATCTGATTTTCGTCATAAAAACCGTTATTTTGCCATTATTAGACATATCTGATTGTCGTCAAAAAAATCCGTTATTTTGTGATTTTTGAACGTAACTGATTTTCGTTGAAAAATCCGTTATTATGTAATTTTGGATATATTTATGATTTTTGTCGGAATAACCGCTATTTTTGCCATTTTTTCCCATATCAGATTCTCGTCGGAAAAATCCGTTATTTTGTCATTTTGTACATATCTGATTTTCATCGAAAAATCCGTTATTTTGCCATTATTGGACATATCTGAATTTTGTCGGAATAACCGCTATTTTTGCCATTTTTTCCCATATGTGATTCTTGTCGAAAAATCCGTCATTTTGTCATTCTTGTACATATCTGATTTTCATCATAAAAACCGTTATTTTGCCATTATTAGACATATCTGATTGTCGTCAAAAAAATCCGTTATTTTGTGATTTTTGAACGTAACTGATTTTCGTTGAAAAATCCGTTATTATGTAATTTTTGGATATATTTATGATTTTTTGTCGGAATAACCGCTATTTTTGCCATTTTTCCCATATCTGATTCTCGTCGGAAAAATCCGTTATTTTGTCATTTTGTACATATCTGATTTTCATCGAAAAATCCGTTATTTTGCCATTATTGGACATATCTGAATTTTGTCGGAATAACCGCTATTTTTGCCATTTTTTCCCATATGTGATTCTTGTCGAAAAATCCGTCATTTTGTCATTCTTGTACATATCTGATTTTCGTCGAAAAATCCGTTATTTTGCCATTATTAGACATATTTGATTGTCGTCAAAAAAATCCGTTATTTTGTGATTTTTGAACGTAACTGATTTTCGTTGAAAAATCCGTTATTATGTAATTTTTGGATATATTTTTGATTTTTGTCGGAATAACCGCTATTTTTGCACATATCTGATTTTCGTCGAAAAATTCGTTATTTTGTTATTTTTGGACATATCTGATTTTTGTCGGAATAACCGCTATTTTTGCCATTTTTTCCCATATCTGATTCTTGTCGGAAAAATCCGTTATTTTGTCATTTTTGTACATATCTGATTTTTGTCGGAATAACCGCTATTTTTGCCATTTTTTCCCATTTCTGATTCTCGTCGGAAAAATCCGTTATTTTGTCATTTTTGTACATATCTGATTTTCATCGAAAAATCCGTTATTTTGCCATTATTGGACATATCTGATTGTCGTCGAAAAAATCCGTTATTTTGTGATTTTTTTACATATCTGATTTTTGTCAAAAAATCCATTATTTTGCAATTTTTGGACATATCTGATTTTTGTCGGAATAACCGCTATTTTTGCCATTTTTTCCCATATCTGATTCTCGTCGGAAAAATCCGTTATTTTGTCATATTTGTACATATCTGATTTTCATCGAAAAATCCGTTATTTTGCCATTATTGGACATATCTGATTGTTGTCGAAAATATCCGTTATTTTGTGATTTTTGAACGTATCTGATTTTCGTTGAAAAATCCGTTATTATGTAATTTTTGGATATATTTTTGATTTTTGTCGGAATAACCGCTATTTTTGCCATTTTTGCACATATCTGATTTTCGTCGAAAAATTCGTTATTTTGTAATTTTTGGACATATCTGATTTTTGTCGAAAAATCCGTTATTTTGCCATTATTGGACATATCTGATTGTTGTCGAAAAATACGTTATTTTGTCATTTTTTTACATATCTGATTTTCGTCAAAAAATCCATTATTTTGCAATTTTTGGACATATCTGAATTTTGTCGGAATAACCGCTATTTTTGCCATTTTTTTCCCAAATGTGATTCTTGTCGAAAAATCCGTTATTTTGTCATTTGAATATTTGAAAAATCTGTTATTTTGCCATTATTGGACATATCTGATTGTTGTCGAAAATATCCGTTATTTTGTGATTTTTGAACGTATCTGATTTTCGTTGAAAAATCCGTTATTATGTAATTTTTGGATTTATTTTTGATTTTTGTCGGAATAACCGCTATTTTTGCCATTTTTTCCCATATCTGATTCTTGTCGGAAAAATCCGTTATTTTGTCATTTTTGTACATATCTGATTTTTGTCGGAATAACAGCTATTTTTGCCATTTTTTCCCATATCTGATTCATGTCGGAAAAATCCGTTATTTTGCAATTTTTGGACATATCTGATTTTTGTCGGAATAACCCCTATTTTTGCCATTTTTTTTCATATCTGATTCTTGTCGGAAAAATCCGTTATTTTGTCATTTTTGTACATATCTGATTTTCGTCGAAAAATCCGTTATTTTGCCATTATTGGACATATCTGATTGTTGTCGAAAAATACGTTATTTTGTCATTTTTTTACATTTCTGATTTTCGTCAAAATATCCATTATTTTGCAATTTTTGGACATATCTGAATTTTGTCGGAATAACCGCTATTTTTGCCATTTTTTCCGATATGTGATTCTTGTCGAAAAATCCGTTATTTTGTCATTTTTGTACATATCTGATTTTTGTCGGAATAACCGCTATTTTTGCCATTTTTTCCCATATCTGATTCTCGTCGGAAAAATCCGTTATTTTGTCATTTTTGTACATATCTGATTTTCATCGAAAAATCCGTTATTTTGCCATGATTGGACATATCTGATTGTTGTCGAAAATATCCGTTATTTCGTGATTTTTGAACGTATCTGATTTTCGTTGAAAAATCCGTTATTATGTAATTTTTGGATATATTTTTGATTTTTGTCGGAATAACCGCTATTTTTGCCATTTTTGCACATATCTGATTTTCGTCGAAAAATTCGTTATTTTGTCATTTTTGGACATATCTGATTTTTGTCGGAATAACCGCTATTTTTGCCATTTTTTCCCATATCTGATTCTTGTCGGAAAAATCCGTTATTTTGTCATTTTTGTACATATCTGATTTTTGTCGGAATAACAGCTATTTTGCCATTTTTTCCCATATCTGATTCTTGTCGGAAAAATCCGTTATTTTGCAATTTTTGGACATATCTGATTTTTGTCGGAATAACCCCTATTTTTGCCATTTTTCCCATATCTGATTCTTGTCGGAAAAATCCGTTATTTTGCCATTATTGGACATATCTGATTGTTGTCGAAAAATCCGTTATTTTGTCATTTTTTTACATATTTGATTTTCGTCAAAAAATCCATTATTTTGCAATTTTTGGACATATCTGAATTTTGTCGGAATAACCGCTATTTTTGCCATTTTTTTCCCAAATGTGATTCTTGTCGAAAAATCCGTTATTTTGTCATTTTTGTACATATCTGATTTTCGTCGAAAAATCCGTTATTTTGCCATTATTGGACATATCTGATTGTCGTCGAAAAAATCCGTTATTTTGTGATTTTTGAACGTAACTGATTTTCGTTGAAAAATCCGTTATTATGTAATTTTTGGATATATTTTTTATTTTTGTCGGTATAACCGCTAATTTTGCCATTTTTGCACATATCTGATTTTCGTCGAAAAATTCGTTATTTTGTCATTTTTGGACTTATCTGATTGTTGTCGAAAAAAATCCGTTATTTTGTAATTTTTTTACATATCTGATTTTTGTCAAAAAATCCATTATTTTGCAATTTTTGGACATATCTGATTTTTGTCGGAATAACCGCTATTTTTGCCATTTTTTCCCATATCTGATTCTCGTCGGAAAAATCCGTTATTTTGTCATTTTTGTACATATCTGATTTTCATCGAAAAATCCGTTATTTTGCCATTATTGGACATATCTGATTGTTTTCGAAAATATCCGTTATTTTGTGATTTTTGAACGTATCTGATTTTCGTTGAAAAATCCGTTATTATGTAATTTTTGGATATATTTTTGATTTTTGTCGGAATAACCGCTATTTTTGCCATTTTTGCACATATCTGATTTTCGTCGAAAAATTCGGTATTTTGTCATTTTTGGACATATCTGATTTTTGTCGGAATAACCGCTATTTTTGCCATTTTTTCCCATATCTGATTCTTGTCGGAAAAATCCTTTATTTTGTCATTTTTGTACATATCTGATTTTTGTCGGAATAACAGCTATTTTGCCATTTTTTCCCATATCTGATTAATGTCGGAAAAATCCGTTATTTTGCAATTTTTGGACATATCTGATTTTTGTCGGAATAACCCCTATTTTTGCCATTTTTCCCATATCTGATTCTTGTCGGAAAAATCCGTTATTTTGTCATTTTTGTACATATCTGATTTTCGTCGAAAAATCCGTTATTTTGCCATTATTGGACATATCTGATTGTTGTCGAAAAATCCGTTATTTTGTCATTTTTTTACATATTTGATTTTCGTCAAAAAATCCATTATTTTGCAATTTTTGGACATATCTGAATTTTGTCGGAATAACCGCTATTTTTACAATTTCTTCCCATATGTGATTCTTGTCGAAAAATCCGTTATTTTGTCATTTTTGTACATATCTGATTTTCGTCGAAAAATCCGTTATTTTGCCATTATTGGACATATCTGATTGTCGTCGAAAAAAATCCGTTATTTTGTGATTTTTGAACGTAACTGATTTTCGTTGAAAAATCCGTTATTATGTAATTTTTGGATATATTTTTGATTTTTGTCGGTATAACCGCTAATTTTGCCATTTTTGCACATATCTGATTTTCGTCAAAAAATTCGTTATTTTGTCATTTTTGGACTTATCTGATTGTTGTCGAAAAAATCCATTATTTTGTAATTTTTTTACATATCTGATTTTTTTCCAAAAATTCATTATTTTCATTATTTTTTCCCATATCTGATTCTTGTCGGAAAAATCCTTTATTTTGTCATTTTTGTACATATCTGATTTTTGTCGGAATAACAGCTATTTTGCCATTTTTTCCCCTATCTGATTAATGTCGGAAAAATCCGTTATTTTGCAATTTTTGGACATATCTGATTTTTGTCGGAATAACCCCTATTTTTGCCATTTTTCCCATATCTGATTCTTGTCGGAAAAATCCGTTATTTTGTCATTTTTGTACATATCTGATTTTCGTCGAAAAATCCGTTATTTTGCCATTATTGGACATATCTGATTGTTGTCGAAAAATCCGTTATTTTGTCATTTTTTTACATATTTGATTTTCGTCAAAAAATCCATTATTTTGCAATTTTTGGACATATCTGAATTTTGTCGGAATAACCGCTATTTTTACAATTTCTTCCCATATGTGATGCTTGTCGAAAAATCCGTTATTTTGTCATTTTTGTACATATCTGATTTTCGTCGAAAAATCCGTTATTTTGCCATTATTGGACATATCTGATTGTCGTCGAAAAAATCCGTTATTTTGTGATTTTTGAACGTAACTGATTTTCGTTGAAAAATCCGTTATTATGTAATTTTTGGATATATTTTTGATTTTTGTCGGTATAACCGCTAATTTTGCCATTTTTGCACATATCTGATTTTCGTCAAAAAATTCGTTATTTTGTCATTTTTGGACTTATCTGATTGTTGTCGAAAAAATCCGTTATTTTGTAATTTTTTTACATATCTGATTTTTTCCAAAAATTCATTATTTTGCAATTTTTGGACATATCTGATTTTTGTCGGAATAACCGCTATTTTTGCCATTTTTTCCCATATCTGATTCTCGTCGGAAAAATCCGTTATTTTGTCATTTTTGTACATATCTGATTTTCATCGAAAAATCCGTTATTTTGCCATTATTGGACATATCTGATTGTTTTCGAAAATATCCGTTATTTTGTGATTTTTGAACGTATCTGATTTTCGTTGAAAAATCCGTTATTATGTAATTTTTGGATATATTTTTGATTTTTGTCGGAATAACCGCTATTTTTGCCATTTTTGCACATATCTGATTTTCGTCGAAAAATTCGGTATTTTGTCATTTTTGGACATATCTGATTTTTGTCGGAATAACCGCTATTTTTGCCATTTTTTCCCATATCTGATTCTTGTCGGAAAAATCCTTTATTTTGTCATTTTTGTACATATCTGATTTTTTGTCGGAATAATAGCTATTTTGCCATTTTTTCCCATATCTGATTAATGTCGGAAAAATCCGTTATTTTGCAATTTTTGGACATATCTGATTTTTGTCGGAATAACCCCTATTTTTGCCATTTTTCCCATATCTGATTCTTGTCGGAAAAATCCGTTATTTTGTCATTTTTGGACATATCTGATTTTCGTCGAAAAATCCGTTATTTTGCCATTATTGGACATATCTGATTGTTGTCGAAAAATCCGTTATTTTGTCATTTTTTTACATATTTGATTTTCGTCAAAAAATCCATTATTTTGCAATTTTTGGACATATCTGAATTTTGTCGGAATAACCGCTATTTTTACAATTTCTTCCCATATGTGATTCTTGTCGAAAAATCCGTTATTTTGTCATTTTTGTACATATCTGATTTTTGTCAAAAAAATCCATTATTTTGCAATTTTTGGACATATCTGATTTTTGTCGGAATAACCGCTATTTTTGCCATTTTTTCCCATATCTGATTCTCGTCGGAAAAATCCGTTATTTTGTCATTTTTGTACATATCTGATTTTCATCGAAAAATCCGTTATTTTGCCATTATTGGACATATCTGATTGTTTTCGAAAATATCCGTTATTTTGTGATTTTTGAACGTATCTGATTTTCGTTGAAAAATCCGTTATTATGTAATTTTTGGATATATTTTTGATTTTTGTCGGAATAACCGCTATTTTTGCCATTTTTGCACATATCTGATTTTCGTCGAAAAAATTCGGTATTTTGTCATTTTTGGACATATCTGATTTTTGTCGGAATAACCGCTATTTTTGCCATTTTTTCCCATATCTGATTCTTGTCGGAAAAATCCTTTATTTTGTCATTTTTGTACATATCTGATTTTTGTCGGAATAACAGCTATTTTGCCATTTTTTCCCATATCTGATTAATGTAGGAAAAATCCGTTATTTTGCAATTTTTGGACATATCTGATTTTTGTCGGAATAACCCCTATTTTTGCCATTTTTCCCATATCTGATTCTTGTCGGAAAAATCCGTTATTTTGTCATTTTTGTACATATCTGATTTTCATCGAAAAATCCGTTATTTTGCCATTATTGGACATATCTGATTGTTGTCGAAAATATCCGTTATTTTGTGATTTTTGAACGTATCTGATTTTCATTGAAAAATCCGTTATTATGTAATTTTTGGATATATTTTTGATTTTTGTCGGAATAACCGCTATTTTTGCCATTTTTGCACATATCTGATTTTCGTCGAAAAATTCGTTATTTTGTCATTTTTGGACATATCTGATTATTGTCGGAATAACCGCTATTTTTGCCATTTTTTTCCCATATCTGATTCTTGTCGGAAAAATCCGTTATTTTGTCATTTTTGTACATATCTGATTTTTGTCGGAATAACAGCTATTTTTGCCATTTTTTCCCATATCTGATTAATGTCGGAAAAACCCGTTATTTTGCAATTTTTGGACATATCTGATTTTTGTCGGAATAACCATTTTGCCATTTTTTCCCATATCTGATTCTTGTCGGAAAAATCCGTTATTTTGTCATTTTTGTACATATCTGATTTTCGTCGAAAAATCCGTTATTTTGCCATTATTGGACATATCTGATTGTTATCGAAAAATACGTTATTTTGTCATTTTTTTACATATCTGATTTTCGTCAAAAAATCCATTATTTTGCAATTTTTGGACATATCTGAATTTTGTCGGAATAACCGCTATTTTTGCCATTTTTTTCCCAAATGTGATTCTTGTCGAAAAATCCGTTATTTTGTCATTTTTGTACATATCTGATTTTTGTCGAAAAATCTGTTATTTTGCCATTATTGGACATATCTGATTGTTGTCGAAAATATCCGTTATTTAGTGATTTTTGAACGTATCTGATTTTCGTTGAAAAATCCGTTATTATGTAATTTTTGGATATATTTTTGATTTTTGTCGGAATAACCGCTATTTTTGCCATTTTTGCACATATCTGATTTTCGTCGAAAAATTCGTTATTTTGTCATTTTTTGACATATCTGATTTTTGTCGGAATAACAGCTATTTTTGCCATTTTTTCCCATATCTGATTCATGTCGGAAAAATCCGTTATTTTGCAATTTTTAGACATATCTGATTTTCGTCGAAAAATCCGTTATTTTGCCATTATTGGACATATCTGATTGTTGTCGAAAAATCCGTTATTTTGTCATTTTTTTACATATCTGATTTTTGTCGGAATAACCGCTATTTTTGCCATTTTTTCCCATATCTGATTCTTGTCGGAAAAATCCGTTATTTTGTCATTTTTGTACATATCTGATTTTCGTCGAAAAATCCGTTATTTTGCCATTATTGGACATATCTGATTGTTATCGAAAAATACGTTATTTTGTCATTTTTTTACATATCTGATTTTCGTCAAAAAAATCCATTATTTTGCAATTTTTGGACATATCTGAATTTTGTCGGAATAACCGCTATTTTTGCCATTTTTTTCCCAAATGTGATTCTTGTCGAAAAATCCGTTATTTTGTCATTTTTGTACATATCTGATTTTTGTCGAAAAATCTGTTATTTTGCCATTATTGGACTTATCTGATTGTTGTCGAAAATATCCGTTATTTAGTGATTTTTGAACGTATCTGATTTTCGTTGAAAAATCCGTTATTATGTAATTTTTGGATATATTTTTGATTTTTGTCGGAATAACCGCTATTTTTGCCATTTTTTCCCATATCTGATTCTCGTCGGAAAAATCCGTTATTTTGTCATTTTTGTACATATCTGATTTTCATCGAAAAATCCGTTATTTTGCCATTATTGGACATATCTGATTGTTTTCGAAAATATCCGTTATTTTGTGATTTTTGAACGTATCTGATTTTCGTTGAAAAATCCGTTATTATGTAATTTTTGGATATATTTTTGATTTTTGTCGGAATAACCGCTATTTTTGCCATTTTTGCACATATCTGATTTTCGTCGAAAAATTCGGTATTTTGTCATTTTTGGACATATCTGATTTTTTGTCGGAATAACCGCTATTTTTGCCATTTTTTCCCATATCTGATTCTTGTCGGAAAAATCCTTTATTTTGTCATTTTTGTACATATCTGATTTTTGTCGGAATAACAGCTATTTTGCCATTTTTTCCCATATCTGATTAATGTCGGAAAAATCCGTTATTTTGCAATTTTTGGACATATCTGATTTTTGTCGCAATAACCCCTATTTTTGCCATTTTTCCCATATCTGATTCTTGTCGGAAAAATCCGTTATTTTGTCATTTTTGGACATATCTGATTTTCGTCGAAAAATCCGTTATTTTGCCATTATTGGACATATCTGAATTTTGTCGGAATAACCGCTATTTTTACAATTTCTTCCCATATGTGATTCTTGTCGAAAAATCCGTTATTTTGTCATTTTTGTACATATCTGATTTTCGTCGAAAAATCCGTTATTTTGCCATTATTGGACATATCTGATTGTCGTCGAAAAAATCCGTTATTTTGTGATTTTTGAACGTAACTGATTTTCGTTGAAAAATCCGTTATTATGTAATTTTTGGATATATTTTTGATTTTTGTCGGTATAACCGCTAATTTTGCCATTTTTGCACATATCTGATTTTCGTCAAAAAATTCGTTATTTTGTCATTTTTGGACTTATCTGATTGTTGTCGAAAAAAATCCGTTATTTTGTAATTTTTTTACATATCTGATTTTTTCAAAAATTCATTATTTTGCAATTTTTGGACATATCTGATTTTTGTCGGAATAACCGCTATTTTTGCCATTTTTTCCCATATCTGATTCTCGTCGGAAAAATCCGTTATTTTGTCATTTTTGTACATATCTGATTTTCATCGAAAAATCCGTTATTTTGCCATTATTGGACATATCTGATTGTTTTCGAAAATATCCGTTATTTTGTGATTTTTGAACGTATCTGATTTTCGTTGAAAAATCCGTTATTATGTAATTTTTGGATATATTTTTGATTTTTGTCGGAATAACCGCTATTTTTGCCATTTTTGCACATATCTGATTTTCGTCGAAAAATTCGGTATTTTGTCATTTTTGGACATATCTGATTTTTGTCGGAATAACCGCTATTTTTGCCATTTTTTCCCATATCTGATTCTTGTCGGAAAAATCCTTTATTTTGTCATTTTTGTACATATCTGATTTTTTGTCGGAATAACAGCTATTTTGCCATTTTTTCCCATATCTGATTAATGTCGGAAAAATCCGTTATTTTGCAATTTTTGGACATATCTGATTTTTGTCGGAATAACCCCTATTTTTGCCATTTTTCCCATATCTGATTCTTGTCGGAAAAATCCGTTATTTTGTCATTTTTGGACATATCTGATTTTCGTCGAAAAATCCGTTATTTTGCCATTATTGGACATATCTGATTGTTGTCGAAAAATCCGTTATTTTGTCATTTTTTTACATATTTGATTTTCGTCAAAAAATCCATTATTTTGCAATTTTTGGACATATCTGAATTTTGTCGGAATAACCGCTATTTTTACAATTTCTTCCCATATGTGATTCTTGTCGAAAAATCCGTTATTTTGTCATTTTTGTACATATCTGATTTTTGTCAAAAAATCCATTATTTTGCAATTTTTGGACATATCTGATTTTTGTCGGAATAACCGCTATTTTTGCCATTTTTTCCCATATCTGATTCTCGTCGGAAAAATCCGTTATTTTGTCATTTTTGTACATATCTGATTTTCATCGAAAAATCCGTTATTTTGCCATTATTGGACATATCTGATTGTTTTCGAAAATATCCGTTATTTTGTGATTTTTGAACGTATCTGATTTTCGTTGAAAAATCCGTTATTATGTAATTTTTGGATATATTTTTGATTTTTGTCGGAATAACCGCTATTTTTGCCATTTTTGCACATATCTGATTTTCGTCGAAAAATTCGGTATTTTGTCATTTTTGGACATATCTGATTTTTGTCGGAATAACCGCTATTTTTGCCATTTTTTCCCATATCTGATTCTTGTCGGAAAAATCCTTTATTTTGTCATTTTTGTACATATCTGATTTTTGTCGGAATAACAGCTATTTTGCCATTTTTTCCCATATCTGATTAATGTCGGAAAAATCCGTTATTTTGCAATTTTTGGACATATCTGATTTTTGTCGGAATAACCCCTATTTTTGCCATTTTTCCCATATCTGATTCTTGTCGGAAAAATCCGTTATTTTGTCATTTTTGTACATATCTGATTTTCATCGAAAAATCCGTTATTTTGCCATTATTGGACATATCTGATTGTTGTCGAAAATATCCGTTATTTTGTGATTTTTGAACGTATCTGATTTTCATTGAAAAATCCGTTATTATGTAATTTTTGGATATATTTTTGATTTTTGTCGGAATAACCGCTATTTTTGCCATTTTTGCACATATCTGATTTTCGTCGAAAAATTCGTTATTTTGTCATTTTTGGACATATCTGATTATTGTCGGAATAACCGCTATTTTTGCCATTTTTTCCCATATCTGATTCTTGTCGGAAAAATCCGTTATTTTGTCATTTTTGTACATATCTGATTTTTGTCGGAATAACAGCTATTTTTGCCATTTTTTCCCATATCTGATTAATGTCGGAAAAACCCGTTATTTTGCAATTTTTGGACATATCTGATTTTTGTCGGAATAACCATTTTGCCATTTTTTCCCATATCTGATTCTTGTCGGAAAAATCCGTTATTTTGTCATTTTTGTACATATCTGATTTTCGTCGAAAAATCCGTTATTTTGCCATTATTGGACATATCTGATTGTTATCGAAAAATACGTTATTTTGTCATTTTTTTACATATCTGATTTTCGTCAAAAAATCCATTATTTTGCAATTTTTGGACATATCTGAATTTTGTCGGAATAACCGCTATTTTTGCCATTTTTTGCACATATCTGATTTTCGTCGAAAAATTCGGTATTTTGTCATTTTTGGACATATCTGATTTTTGTCGGAATAACCGCTATTTTTGCCATTTTTTCCCATATCTGATTCTTGTCGGAAAAATCCTTTATTTTGTCATTTTTGTACATATCTGATTTTTGTCGGAATAACAGCTATTTTGCCATTTTTTCCCATATCTGATTAATGTCGGAAAAATCCGTTATTTTGCAATTTTTGGACATATCTGATTTTTGTCGGAATAACCCCTATTTTTGCCATTTTTCCCATATCTGATTCTTGTCGGAAAAATCCGTTATTTTGTCATTTTTGTACATATCTGATTTTCATCGAAAAATCCGTTATTTTGCCATTATTGGACATATCTGATTGTTGTCGAAAATATCCGTTATTTTGTGATTTTTGAACGTATCTGATTTTCATTGAAAAATCCGTTATTATGTAATTTTCGGATATATTTTTGATTTTTTGTCGGAATAACCGCTATTTTTGCCATTTTTGCGCATATCTGATTTTCGTCGAAAAATTCGTTATTTTGTCATTTTTGGACATATCTGATTATTGTCGGAATAACCGCTATTTTTGCCATTTTTTCCCATATCTGATTCTTGTCGGAAAAATCCGTTATTTTGTCATTTTTGTACATATCTGATTTTTGTCGGAATAACAGCTATTTTTGCCATTTTTTCCCATATCTGATTAATGTCGGAAAAACCCGTTATTTTGCAATTTTTGGACATATCTGATTTTTGTCGGAATAACCCCTATTTTTGCCATTTTTTTCCCATATCTGATTCTTGTCGGAAAAATCCGTTATTTTGTCATTTTTGTACATATCTGATTTTCGTCGAAAAATCCGTTATTTTGCCATTATTAGACATATCTGATTGTTGGCGAAAAATGCGTTATTTTGTCATTTTTTTACATATCTGATTTTCGTCAAAAAATCCATTATTTTGCAATTTTTGAACATATCTGAATTTTGTCGGAATAACCGCTATTTTTGCCATTTTTTTTCCCAAATGTGATTCTTGTCGAAAAATCCGTTATTTTGTCTTTTTTGTACATATCTGATTTTTGTCGAAAAATCTGTTATTTGATTTTGCCATTATCTGATTGTTGTCGAAAATATCCGTTATTTTGTGATTTTTGAACGTATCTGATTTTCGTTGAAAAATCCGTTATTTTGCCATTATTGGACATATCTGATTGTTGTCGAAAAATCCGTTATTTTGTCATTTTTTTACATATCTGATTTTCGTCAAAAAATCCATTATTTTGCAATTTTTGGACATATCTGAATTTTGTCGGAATAACCGCTATTTTTGCCATTTTTTCCCATATGTGATTCTTGTCGAAAAATCCGTTATATTGTCATTTTTGTACATATCTGATTTTTGTCGGAATAACCGCTATTATTGCCATTTTTTCCCATATCTGATTCATGTCGGAAAAATCCGTTATTTTGCAATTTTTGGACATATCTGATTTTTGTCGGAATAACCCCTATTTTTGCCATTTTTTCCCATATCTGATTCTTGTCGGAAAAATCCGTTATTTTGTCATTTTTGTACATATCTGATTTTCGTCGAAAAATCCGTTATTTTGCCATTATTGGACATATCTGATTGTTGTCGAAAAATCCGTTATTTTGTCATTTTTTTTACATATCTGATTTTCGTCAAAAAATCCATTATTTTGCAATTTTTGGACATATCTGAATTTTGTCGGAATAACCGCTATTTTTGCCATTTTTTCCCATATCTGATTCATGTCGGAAAAATCCGTTATTTTGTCATTTTTGGACATATCTGATTTTTGTCGGAATAACCCCTATTTTTGCCATTTTTTCCCATATCTGATTCTTGTCGGAAAATTCCGTTATTTTGTCATTTTTGTACATATCTGATTTTCGTCGAAAAATCCGTTATTTTGCCATTATTGGACATATCTGATTGTTGTCGAAAAATCCGTTATTTTGTCATTTTTTTACATATCTGATTTTCGTCAAAAAAATCCATTATTTTGCAATTTTTGGACATATCTGAATTTTGTCGGAATAACCGCTATTTTTGCCATTTTTTCCCATATGTGATTCTTGTCGAAAAATCCGTTATTTTGTCATTTTTGTACATATCTGATTTTTGTCGGAATAACCGCTATTTTTGCCATTTTTTCCCATATCTGATTCTCGTCGGAAAAATCCGTTATTTTGTCATTTTTGTACATATCTGATTTTCATCGAAAAATCCGTTATTTTGCCATGATTGGACATATCTGATTGTTGTCGAAAATATCCGTTATTTTGTGATTTTTGAACGTATCTGATTTTCGTTGAAAAATCCGTTATTATGTAATTTTTGGATATATTTTTGATTTTTGTCGGAATAACCGCTATTTTTGCCATTTTTGCACATATCTGATTTTCGTCGAAAAATTCGTTATTTTGTCATTTTTGGACATATCTGATTATTGTCGGAATAACCGCTATTTTTGCCATTTTTTCCCATATCTGATTCTTGTCGGAAAAATCCGTTATTTGGTCATTTTTGTACATATCTGATTTTTGTCGGAATAACAGCTAGTTTGCCATTTTTTCCCATATCTGATTCATGTCGGAAAAATCCGTTATTTTGTCATTTTTGGACATATCTGATTTTTGTCGGAATAACCCCTATTTTTGCCATTTTTTCCCATATGTGATTCTTGTCGGAAAAATCCGTTATTTTGTCATTTTTGTACATATCTGATTTTCGTCGAAAAATCCGTTATTTTGCCATTATTGGACATATCTGATTGTTGTCGAAAAATCCGTTATTTTGTCATTTTTTTTACATATTTGATTTTCGTCAAAAAATCCATTATTTTGCAATTTTTGGACATATCTGAATTTTGTCGGAATAACCGCTATTTTTGCAATTTTTACCATATGTGATTCTTGTCGAAAAATCCGTTATTTTGTAATTTTTGTACATATCTGATTTTTGTCGAAAAATCCGTTATTTTGCCATTATTGGACATATCTGATTGTCGTCGAAAAAATCCGTTATATTGTGATTTTTGAACGTAACTGATTTTCGTTGAAAAATCCGTTATTATGTAATTTTTGGATATATTTTTGATTTTTGTCGGAATAACCGATATTTTTGCCATTTTTGCACATATCTGATTTTTGTCGAAAAATTCGTTATTTTGTCATTTTTGGACATATCTGATTTTTGTCGGAATAACCCCTATTTTTGCCATTTTTTCCCATATCTGATTCTTGTCGGAAAAATCCGTTATTTTGTCAATTTTGTACATATCTGATTTTCGTCGAAAAATCCGTTATTTTGCCATTATTGGACATATCTGATTGTTGTCGAAAAATACGTTATTTTGTCATTTTTTTACATATCTGATTTTCGTCAAAAAATCCATTATTTTGCAAATTTTGGACATATGTGAATTTTGTCGGAATAACCGCTATTTTTGCCATTTTTTTTCCCAAATGTGATTCTTGTCGAAAAATCCGTTATTTTGTCATTTTTGTACATATCTGATTTTTGTCGAAAAATCTGTTATTTTGCCATTATTGGACATATCTGATTGGTGTCGAAAATATCCGTTATTTTGTGATTTTTGAACGTATCTGATTTTCGTTGAAAAATCCGTTATTATGTAATTTTTGGATATATTTTTGATTTTTGTCGGAATAACCGCTATTTTTGCCATTTTTTGCACATATCTGATTTTCGTCGAAAAATTCGTTATTTTGTCATTTTTTGACATATCTGATTTTTGTCGGAATAACAGCTATTTTTGCCATTTTTTCCCATATGTGATTCATGTCGGAAAAATCCGTTATTTTGCAATTTTTGGACATATCTGATTTTTGTCGGAATAACCCCTATTTTTGCCATTTTTTCCCATATCTGATTCTTGTCGGAAAAATCCGTTATTTTGTCATTTTTGTACATATCTGATTTTCGTCGAAAAATCCGTTATTTTGCCATTATTGGACATATCTGATTGTTGTCGAAAAATACGTTATTTTGTCATTTTTTTACATATCTGATTTTCGTCAAAAAATCCATTATTTTGCAATTTTTGGACATATGTGAATTTTGTCGGAATAACCGCTATTTTTGCCATTTTTTTCCCAAATGTGATTCTTGTCGAAAAATCCGTTATTTTGTCATTTTTGTACATATCTGATTTTTGTCGAAAAATCTGTTATTTTGCCATTATTGGACATATCTGATTGGTGTCGAAAATATCCGTTATTTTGTGATTTTTGAACGTATCTGATTTTCGTTGAAAAATCCGTTATTATGTAATTTTTGGATATATTTTTGATTTTTGTCGGAATAACCGCTATTTTTGCCATTTTTGCACATATCTGATTTTCGTCGAAAAATTCGTTATTTTGTCATTTTTTGACATATCTGATTTTTGTCGGAATAACAGCTATTTTTGCCATTTTTTCCCATATCTGATTCATGTCGGAAAAATCCGTTATTTTGCAATTTTTGGACATATCTGATTTTTGTCGGAATAACCCCTATTTTTGCCATTTTTTCCCATATCTGATTCTTGTCGGAAAAATCCGTTATTTTGTCATTTTTGTACATATCTGATTTTCGTCGAAAAATCCGTTATTTTGCCATTATTGGACATATCTGATTGTTGTCGAAAATATCCGTTATTTTGTCATTTTTTTACATATCTGATTTTTGGTCAAAAATATCCATTATTTTGCAATTTTTGGACATATCTGAATTTTGTCGGAATAACCGCTATTTTTGCCATTTTTTCCCATATGTGATTCTTGTCGAAAAATCCGTTATTTTGTCATTTTTGTACATATCTGATTTTTGTCGGAATAACCGCTATTTTTTGCCCAATTTTTCCACATCTGATTCATGTCGGAAAAATCCGTTATTTTGTCATTTTTGTACATATCTGATTTTTGTCGGAATAACCGCTATTTTTGCCATTTTTTCCCATATCTGATTCTCGTCGGAAAAATCCGTTATTTTGTCATTTTTGTACATATCTGATTTTCGTCGAAAAATCCGTTATTTTGCCATTATTGGACATATCTGATTGTTGTCGAAAAATCCGTTATTTTGTCATTTTTTTACATATCTGATTTTCGTCAAAAAATCCATTATTTTGCAATTTTTGGACATATCTGAATTTTGTCGGAATAACCGCTATTTTTGCCATTTTTTCCCATATGTGATTCTTGTCGAAAAATCCGTTATTTTGTCATTTTTGTACATATCTGATTTTTGTCGAAAAATCCGTTATTTTGCCATTATTGGACATATCTGATTTTTGTCGGAATAACCGCTATCTTTGCCATTTTTTCCCATATGTGATTCTTGTCGAAAAACCGTTGTTTTGTCATTTTTGTACATATCTGATTTTCGTCAAAAAAATCCGTTATTTTGCAATTTTTGGACATATCTGATTTTTGTCGGAATAACCGCTATTTTTGCCATTTTTTCCCATATCTGATTCTTGTCGGAAAAATCCGTTATTTTGTAATTTATGTACATATCTGATTTTTGTCGGAATAACCGCTATTTTTGCCATTTTTTCCCATATCTGATTCTTGTCGGAAAAATCCGTTATTTTGTCATTTTTGTACATATCTGATTTTTGTCGGAATAACCGCTATTTTTGTTATTTTTTCCCATATCTGAGTATTGTCGAATAAATCCGTTATTTTGTCATTTTCTTACATATCTGATTTTCGTCAAAAAATCCATTATTTTGCAATTTTTGGACATATCTGAATTTTGTCGGAATAACCGCTATTTTTGCCATTTTTCCCATATGTGATTCTTGTCGAAAAATCCGTTATTTTGCCATTATTGGACAAATCAGATTTTCGTCGAAAAATCCGTTATTTTGTTATTTTTGGACATATCTGATTGTTGTCGAAAAAATCCGTTATTTTTGTCATTTTTTACATATCTGATTTTCGTCAAAAAATCCGTTATTTTGTCATTTTTGTACATATCTGATTTTTGTCGGAATAACCGCTTTTTTTTGCAATTTCTTCCCATATCTGATTCTTGTCGGAAAAATCCGTTATTTTGTCATTTTTGTACATATCTGATTTTCGTCGAAAATCCGTTATTTTGCCATTATTGGACATATCTGATTTTCGTCAAAAAATCCGTTATTTTGTCATTTTTGTACATATCTGATTTTTGTCGGAATAACCGCTCTTTTTGCCATTTTTTCCCATATCTGATTCTTGTCGGAAAATCCGTTATTTTGTCATTTTTGGACATATCTGATTTTTGTCGAAAAATCCGTTATATTGTCATTTTTGGACATATCTGATTTTCGTCGAAAAATTCGTTATTTTTGCCATTTTTGCACAAATCTGATTTTCGTCGAAAAATCCGTTATTTTGTTATTTTTGGACATATCTGGTTTTTGTCGTAATAACCGCTATTTTTGCCATTTTTTCCATATCTGAGTCTTGTCGAATAAATCCGTCATTTTGTCATTTTTGTACATATCTGATTTTCGTCAAAAAATCCGTTATTTTGTCATTTTTGTACATATCTGATTTTTGTCGGAATAACCGCTCTTTTGCCATTTTTTCCCATATCTGATTCTTGTCGGAAAATCCGTTATTTTGCCATTATTGGACATATCTGATTGTTGTCGAAAAAATCCGTTATTTTGTCATTTTTTTACATATCTGATTTTTGTCGGAATAACCGCTATTTTTGCCATTTTTCTTATATCTGAGTCTTGTCGAATAAATCCGTTATTTTGTCATTTTTGTACATATCTAATTTTCGTCAAAAAATCCGTTATTTTGCAATTTTTGGACATATCTGATTTTTGACGGAATAACCGCTATTTTGCCATTTTTTCCCACATCTGATTCTTGTCGGGAAACTCCGTTATTTTGTAATTTTTGTACATATCTGATTTTCGTCGAAAAATCCGTTATTTTGCCATTATTGGACATATCTGATTGTTGTCGAAAAAATCCGTTATTTTGTGATTTTTGAACGTATCTGATTTTCGTTTAAAAATCCGTTATTATGTAATTTTTGGATATATTTTTGATGTTTGTCGGAATAACCGCTATTTTTGCCATTTTTGCACATATCTGATTTTCGTCAAAAAATTCGTTATTTTGTCATTTTTGGACATATCTGATTTTTGTCGGAATAACCGCTATTTTTGCCATTTTTTCCCATATCTGATTCTTGTCGGAAAAATCCGTTATTTTGTCATTTTTGTACATATCTGATTTTTGTCAGAATAACCGCTATTTTTGCCATTTTTTCCCATATCTGATTCTTGCCGGAAAAATCCGTTATTTTGCCATTTTTGTACATATCTGATTTTTGTCGGAATAACCGCTATTTTTGTTATTTTTTCCCATATCTGAGTATTGTCGAATAAATCCGTTATTTTGTCATTTTTCTTACATATCTGATTTTCGTCAAAAAATCCATTATTTTGCAATTTTTGGACATATCTGAATTTTGTCGGAATAACCGCTATTTTTGCCATTTTTTCCCTTATGTGATTCTTGTCGAAAAATCCGTTATTTTGTCATTTTTGTATATATCTGATTTTCGTCGAAAAATCCGTTATTTTGCCTTTATTGGACATATCTGATTGTTGTCGAAAAAATCCGTTATTTTGTGATTTTTGAACGTAACTGATTTTCGTTGAAAAATCCGTTATTTTGCAATTTTTGGACATATCTGACTTTTGTCGGAATAACCGCTATTTTTGCCATTTTTTCCCATATCTGATTCTTGTCGGAAAAATCCGTTATTTTGTCATTTTCTTACATATTTGATTTTTGTCAAAAAATCTATTATTTTGCAATTTTTGGACATATCTGAATTTTGTCGGAATAACCGCTATTTTTGCCATTTTTTCCCATATGTGATTCTTGTCGAAAAATCCGTTATGTTGTCATTTTTGTATATATCTGATTTTCGTCGAAAAATCCGTTATTTTGCCATTATTGGACATATCTGATTGTTGTCGAAAAAATCCGTTATTTTGTGATTTTTGAACGTATCTGATTTTCGTTTAAAAATCCGTTATTATGTAATTTTTTGATATATTTTTGATGTTTGTCGGAATAACCGCTATTTTTGCCATTTTTGCACATATCTGATTTTCGTCAAAAAATTCGTTATTTTGTCATTTTTGGACATATCTGATTTTTGTCGGAATAACCGCTATTTTTGCCATTTTTTCCCATATCTGATTCTTGTCGGAAAAATCCGTTATTTTGTCATTTTTGTACATATCTGATTTTTGTCGAAAAATCCGTTATTTTGCCATTATTGGACATATCTGATTGTTGTCGAAAAAATCCGTTATTTTGTCATTTTTGTACATATCTGATTTTTGTCGGAATAACCGCTATTTTTGCCATTTTTGCACAAATCTGATTTTCGTCGAAAAATCCGTTATTTTGTCATTTTTGTCTGATTTTTGTCGGAATAACCGCTATTTTTGCCATTTTTTCCCATATCTGATTTTCGTCAAAAAATCCATTATTATGCAATTTTTGGACATATCTGATTTTTGTCGGAATAACCACAATTTTTGCCATTTTTTCCCATATCTGTTTCTTGTCGGGAAACTCCGTTATTTTGTCATTTTTGTACATATCTGATTTTTGTCGAAAAATCCGTTATTTTGTTATTTTTGGACATATCTGATTGTTGTCGAAAAAATCCGTTATTTTGTCATTTTTTACATATCTGATTTTCGTCAAAAAAATCCGTTATTTTGTCATTTTTGTACATATCTGATTTTTGTCGGAATAACCGCTTTTTTTTGCAATTTTTTTCCCATATCTGATTCTTGTCGGAAAAATCCGTTTTTTTTGTCATTTTTGGACATATTTGATTTTTGTCGAAAAATCCGTTATATTGTCATTTTTTGGACATATCTGATTTTCGTCAAAAAATTCGTTATTTTGCCATTTTTGGACATATCTGATTGTTGTCGAAAAAATCCGTTATTTTGTGATTTTTGAACGTAACTGATTTTCGTTGAAAAATCCGTTATTATGTAATTTTTGGATATATTTTTGATTTTTGTCGGAAAAACCGCTAATTTGTCATTTTTTACATATCTGATTTTCATCAAAAAATCCGTTATTTTGCAATTATTGGACATATCTGATTGTTGTCGAAAAATCCGTTATTTTGTCATTTTTTTACATATCTCATTTTCGTCAAAAAAATCCGTTATTTTGTCATTTTTGTACATATCTGATTTTTGTCGGAATAACCGCTATTTTTGCCATTTTTTCCCATATCTGATTCTTGTCGGAAAAATCCGTTATTTTGTCATTTTTGTACATATCTGATTTTCGTCGAAAAATCCGTTATTTTGCCATTATTGGACATATCTGATTGTTGTCGAAAAAATCCGTTATATTGTGATTTTTTAACGTAACTGATTTTCGTTAAAAAAATCCGTTATTATGTAATTTTTGGATATATTTTTGATTTTTGTCGGAATAACCGCTATTTTGTCATTTTTTCCCATATCTGATTCTTGTCGGAAAAATCCGTTATTTTGTCATTTTTGTACATATCTGATTTTTGTCGGAATAACCGCTATTTTTGCCATTTTTTCTTATATCTGAGTCTTGTCGAATAAATCCGTTATTTTGTCATTTTTGTACATATCTAATTTTCGTCAAAAAATCCATTATTTTGCAATTTTTGGACATATCTGATTTTTGTCGGAATAACCGCAATTTTTTGCCGTTTTTTCCCATATCTGATTCTTGTCGGAAAAATCCGTTATTTTGTCACTTTTGTACATATCTGATTTTCGTCGAAAAATCCGTTATTTTGCCATTATTGGACATATCTGATTGTTGTCGAAAAAATCCGTTATTTTTTCATTTTTTTACATATCTGATTTTTGTCGGAATAACCGCTATTTTTGCCATTTTTTCTTATATCTGAGTCTTGTCGGAAAAATCCGTTATTTTGTCATTTTTGTACATATCTGATTTTTGTCGGAATAACCGCTATTTTTGCCATTTTTTCTTATATCTGAGTCTTGTCGGAAAAATCCGTTATTTTGTCACTTTTGTACATATCTGATTTTCGTCAAAAAATCCGTTATTTTGTTATTTTTGTACATATCTGATTTTTGTCGGAATAACCGCTCTTCTTGCCATTTTTTCCCATATCTGATTCTTGTCGGAAAATCCGTTATTTTGTCATTTTTGGACATATCTGATTTTTGTCGAAAAAATCCGTTATTTTGTCATTTTTGGACATATCTGATTTTCGTCGAAAAATCCGTTATTTTGCCATTTTTGCACAAATCTGATTTTCGTCGAAAAATCCGATATTTTGTTATTTTTGGACATATCTGATTTTTGTCGTAATAACCGCTGTTTTGTCATTTTTTTACTTATCTGATTTTCGTCAAAAAATCCGTTATTTTGCAATTTTTGGACATATCTGATTTTTGTCGGAATAACCGCTATTTTGCCATTTTTTCCCACATCTGATTCTTGTCGGGAAACTCCGTTATTTTGTAATTTTTGTACATATCTGATTTTCGTCGAAAAATCCGTTATTTTGCCATTATTGGACATATCTGATTGTTGTCGAAAAAATCCGTTATTTTGTGATTTTTGAACGTATCTGATTTTCGTTTAAAAATCCGTTATTATGTAATTTTTGGATATATTTTTGATGTTTGTCGGAATAACCGCTATTTTTGCCATTTTTTGCACATATCTGATTTTCGTCAAAAAATTCGTTATTTTGTCATTTTTGGACATATCTGATTTTTGTCGGAATAACCGCTATTTTTGCCATTTTTTCCCATATCTGAGTCTTGTCGAATAAATCCGTTATTTTGTCATTTTTGTACATATCTGATTTTCGTCAAAAAATCCGTTATTTTGCAATTTTTTGACATATCTGATTTTTGTCGGAATAACCACTATTTTTGCCATTTTTTCCCATATCTGATTCTTGTCGAAAAATCCGTTATTTTGTCATTTTTGTACATATCTGATTTTTGTCGAAAAATCCGTTATTTTGCCATTATTGGACATATCTGATTGTTGTCGGAATAACCCCTATTTTTGCCATTTTTTCCCATATCTGGTTCTTGTCGGAAAAATCCGTTGTTTTGTCATTTTTGTACATATCTGATTTTCGGCGAAAAATCCGTTATTTTGCAATTTTTGGACATATCTGATTTTTGTCGGAATAACCGCTATTTTGCCATTTTTGCATATTGATTTTTGTCGAAAACCGTTGTTTTTCCCCATATCTGATTCTTGTCGGAAAAATCCGTTATTTTGTCACTTTTGTACATATCTGATTTTCGTCGAAAAATCCGTTATTTTGCCATTATTGGACATATCTGATTGTTGTCGAAAAAATCCGTTATTTTGTCATTTTTTTACATATCTGATTTTCGTCAAAAAATCCGTTATTTTGTCATTTTTGTACATATCTGATTTTTGTCGAAAAATCCGTTATTTTGTCATTTTTTGGACATATCTGATTTTTGTCGAAAAATCCGTTATTTTGTCATTTTTGTACATATCTGATTTTTGTCGAAAAATCTGTTATTTTGCCATTATTGGACAAATCTGAATTTCGTCAAAAAAATCCGTTATTTTGTCATTTTTGTACATATCTGATTTTTGTCGGAATAACCGCTTTTTTTTGCAATTTTTTCCATATCTGATTCATGTCGGAAAAATTCGTTATTTTGCCATTTCTGGACATATTTGATTGTTGTCGAAAAATCCGTTATTTTGTGATTTTTGAACGTAATTGATTTTCGTTGAAAAATCCGTGATTATGTAATTATACCCTGTACAAGGATATATTAACTTTGTGAAAAAATTTTTTGTAACAGGCAGAAGGAGACATTTCCGACCCTATAAAGTATATATATTCTTGATCAGCATCAACAGCCGAGTCGATTGAGCCATGTCCGTCTGTCTGTCTGTCCGTCTGTCCGTCTGTATGAACGCGTCGATCTCAGCAACTATAAGAGCTAGAGACACCAAATTTGGCATCAAGGTTCCTGTATACCATACGCAGATCAAGTTTATTTTAAATTTTGGATACCTCCCCCTTCCCCCGCAAATCGAAAAAAACGAATAATAGCCACGTCAACGTAGACACTTCTAACTTAACAGGTGCGTTAAGAATGATATGTAGAAGGAACGCTGAAAGTTTCATCAAGATCGGTTTGTAAATAAGACAGATAATCAGCAATAAAAGTTATTTTTCCACGGAATCTTAGATATCTGATTGTTGTCGAAAAAATCCGTTATATTGTGATTTTTGAACGTAACTGATTTTCGTTGAAAAATCCGTTATTATGTAATTTTTTTTGGATATATTTTGATTTTTGTCGGAATAACCGCTATTTTGTCATTTTTTACATATCTGATTTTCGTCAAAAAAATCCGTTATTTTGCAATTTTTGGACATATCTGATTTTTGTCGGAATAACCCATATTTTTGCCATTTTTTCCCATATCTGATTCTTGTCGGAATAATCCGTTGTTTTGTCATTATTGTACATATCTGATTTTCGGCGAAAAATCCGTTATTTTGCAATTTTTGGACATATCTGATTTTTGTCGGAATAACCGCAATTTTTTGCCATTTTTTCCCATATCTGATTCTTGTCGGAAAAATCCGTTATTTTGTCATTTTTTGTACATATCTGATTTTTGTCGGAATAACCGCTATTTTTGCCATTTTTTCTTATATCTGAGTCTTGTCGAATAAATCCGTTATTTTGTCATTTTTGTACATATCTAATTTTCGTCAAAAAATCCGTTATTTTGCAATTTTTGGACATATCTGATTATTGTCGGAATAACCGCAATTTTTTGCCGTTTTTTCCCATATCTGATTCTTGTCGGAAAAATTCGTTATTTTGTCTTTTTTGTACATATCTGATTTTCGTCGAAAAATCCGTTATTTTGTCATTTTTGTACATATCTGATTTTTGTCGGAATAACCGATATTTTTGCCATTTTTTCCCATATCTGATTCTTGTCGGAAAATCCGTTATTTTGTCATTTTTGGACATATCTGATTTTTGTCGAAAAATCCGTTATATTGTCATTTTTGGACATATCTGATTTTCGTCGAAAAATTCGTTATTTTTCCATTTTTGCACAAATCTGATTTTCGTCGAAAAATCTGTTATTTTGTTATTTTTGGACATATCTGATTTTTGTCATAATAACCGCTGCTCTGTCATTTTTTTTACTTATCTGATTTTCGTCAAAAAATCCGTTATTTTGCAATTTTTGGACATATCTGATTTTTGTCGGAATAACCGCTATTTTGCCATTTTTTCCCATATCTGATTCTTGTCGGGAAACTCCGTTATTTTGTAATTTTTGTACATATCTGATTTTCGTCGAAAAATCCGTTATTTTGCCATTATTGGACATATCTGATTGTTGTCGAAAAAATCCGTTATTTTGTGATTTTTAAACGTATCTGATTTTCGTTGAAAAATCCGTTATTGTGTAATTTTTGGATATATTTTTGATGTTTGTCGGAAATACCGCTATTTTTGCCATTTTTGCACATATCTCATTTTCGTCAAAAAAGTCGTTATTTTGTCATTTTTGGACATATCTGATTTTTGTCGGAATAACCGCTATTTTTGCCATTTTTTCCCATATCTGAGTCTTGTCGAATAAATCCGTTATTTTGTCATTTTTGTACATATCTGATTTTCGTCAAAAAATCCGTTATTTTGCAATTTTTTGAAATATCTGATTTTTGTCGGAATAACCACAATTTTTGCCATTTTTTCCCATATCTGATTCTTGTCGGGAAACTCCGTTATTTTGTCATTTTTGTACATATCTGATTTTCATCGAAAAATCCGTTATTTTGCCATTATTGGACATATCTGATTGTTGTCGGAATAACCCCTATTATTGCCATTTTTTCCCATATCTGATTCTTGTCGGAAAAATCCGTTGTTTTGTCATTATTGTACATATCAGACTTTCGGCGAAAAATCCGTTATTTTGCAATTTTTGGACATATCTGATTTTTGTAGGAATAACCGCTATTTTTGCCATTTTTTTCCCATATCTGATTCTTGTCGGAAAAATCCGTTATTTTGTCATTTTTGTACATATCTGATTTTTTGTCGGAATAACAGCTATTTTTGCCATTTTTTCTTATATCTGAGTCTTGTCGAATAAATCCGTTATTTTGTCATTTTTGTACATATCTAATTTTCATCAAAAAATCCGTTATTTTGCAATTTTTGGACATATCTGATTTTTGTCGGAATAACCGCAATTTTTGCCGTTTTTTCCCATATCTGATTCTTGTCGGAAAAATCCGTTATTTTGTCACTTTTGTACATATCTGATTTTCGTCGAAAAATCCGTTATTTTGCCATTATTGGACATATCTGATTGTTGTCGAAAAAATCCGTTATTTTGTCATTTTTTTTACATATCTGATTTTCGTCAAAAAATCCGTTATTTTGTCATTTTTGTACATATCTGATTTTTGTCGGAATAACCGCTCTTTTTGCCATTTTTTCCCATATCTGATTCTTGTCGGAAAATCCGTTATTTTGTCATTTTTGGACATATCTGATTTTCGTCGAAAAATCCGTTATTTTGACATATCTGATTGTTGTCGAAAAAATCCGTTATTTTGTCATTTTTGTATATATCTGATTTTTGTCGAAAAATCCGTTATTTTGCCATTTTTGCTCAAATCTGATTTTCGTCGTAATAACCGCTGTTTTGTCATTTTTTTTACTTATCTGATTTTCGTCAAAAAATCCGTTATTTTGCAATTTTTGGACATATCTGATTTTTGTCGGAATAACCGCTATTTTGCCATTTTTTCCCATATCTGATTCTTGTCGGAAAAATCCGTTATTTTGTCACTTTTGTACATATCTGATTTTCGTCGAAAAATCCGTTATTTTGCCATTATTGGACATATCTGATTTTTGTCGTAATAACCGCTGTTTTGTCATTTTTTTACTTATCTGATTTTCGTCAAAAAATCCGTTATTTTGCAATTTTTGGATGTATCTGATTTTTGTCGGAATAACCGCTATTTTGCCATTTTTTCCCATATCTGATTCTTGTCGGGAAACTCCGTTATTTTGTAATTTTTGTACATATCTGATTTTTGTCGAAAAATCCGTTATTTTGCCATTATTGGACATATCTGATTGTTGTCGAAAAAATCCGTTATTTTGTGATTTTTGAACGTATCTGATTTTCGTTGAAAAATCCGTTATTATGTAATTTTTGGATATATTTTTGATGTTTGTCGGAATAACCGCTATTTTTTGCCATTTTTGCACATATCTCATTTTCGTCAAAAAATTCATTATTTTGTCATTTTTGGACATATCTGATTTTTTGTCGGAATAACCGCTATTTTTGCCATTTTTTCCCATATCTGATTCTTTTCGGAAAAATACTTTGTTTTGTCATTTTTGTACATATCTGATTTTCGGCGAAAAATCCGTTATTTTGCAATTTTTGGACATATCTGATTTTTTGTCGGAATAACCGCTATTTTTGCCATTTTTTTCCCATATCGGATTCTTGTCGGAAAAATCCGTTATTTTGTCATTTTTGTACATATCTGATTTTTGTCGGAATAACCGCTATTTTTGCCATTTTTTCCCATATCTGAGTATTGTCGAATAAATCCGTTATTTTGTCATTTTAGTACATATCTTTCGTCAAAAAATCCGCTATTTTGCAATTTTTTGACATATCTGATTTTTGTCGGAATAACCACAATTTTTGCCATTTTTTCCCATATCTGATTCTTGTCGGGAAACTCCGTTATTTTGTCATTTTTGTATATATCTGATTTTTGTCGAAAAAATCCGTTATTTTGCCATTTTTGCACAAATTTTTATTTTGCAATTTTTGGACACATCTGATTTTTGTCGGAATAACCGCTATTTTGCCATTTTTTTCCCATATCTGATTCTTGTCGGAAAAATCCGTTATTTGGCAATTTTTGGACGTATCTGATTTTTGTCGGAATAACCGCTATTTTGCCATTTTTTTCCCATATCTGATTCTTGTTGGAAAAATCCGTTATTTTGTCACTTTTCGTCGAAAAATCCGTTAGTTTGCCATTATTGGACATATCTGATTTTTGTCGTAATAACCGCTGTTTTGTCATTTTTTTACTTATCTGATTTTCGTCAAAAAAATCCGTTATTTTGCAATTTTTGGACATATCTGATTTTTGTCGGAATAACCGCTATTTTGCCATTTTTTTCCCATATCTGATTCTTGTCGGGAAACTCCGTTATTTTGTAATTTTTGTACATATCTGATTTTCGTCGAAAAATCCGTTATTTTGCCATTATTGGACATATCTGATTGTTGTCGAAAAAATCCGTTATTTTGTGATTTTTGAACGTATCTGATTTTCGTTGAAAAATCCGTTATTATGTAATTTTTGGATATATTTTTGATGTTTGTCGGAATAACCGCTATTTTCGCCATTTTTGCACATATCTCATTTTCGTCAAAAAATTCATTATTTTGTCATTTTTGGACATATCTGATTTTTGTCGGAATAACCGCTATTTTTGCCATTTTTTCCCATATCTGATTCTTTTCGGAAAAATACTTTGTTTTGTCATTTTTGTACATATCTGATTTTCGGCGAAAAATCCGTTATTTTGCAATTTTTGGACATATCTGATTTTTGTCGGAATAACCGCTATTTTTGCCATTTTTTTCCCATATCGGATTCTTGTCGGAAAAATCCGTTATTTTGTCATTTTTGTACATATCTGATTTTTGTCGGAATAACCGCTATTTTTGCCATTTTTTCCCATATCTGATTCTTGTTGGAAAAATCCGTTATTTTGTCACTTTTCGTCGAAAAATCCGTTAGTTTGCCATTATTGGACATATCTGATTTTTGTCGTAATAACCGCTGTTTTGTCATTTTTTTTACTTATCTGATTTTCGTCAAAAAAATCCGTTATTTTGCAATTTTTGGACATATCTGATTTTTGTCGGAATAACCGCTATTTTGCCATTTTTTCCCATATCTGATTCTTGTCGGAAAATCCGTTATTTTGTCATTTTTGGACATATCTGATTTTCGTCGAAAAATCCGTTATTTTGTTACATATCTGATTGTTGTCGAAAAAATCCGTTATTTTGTCATTTTTGTACATATCTTTCGTCAAAAAATCCGCTATTTTGCAATTTTTTGACATATCTGATTTTTGTCGGAATAACCACTCTTTTTGCCATTTTTTCCCATATCTGATTCTTGTCGGAAAATCCGTTATTTTGTCATTTTTGGACATATCTGATTTTCGTCGAAAAATCCGTTATTTTGACATATCTGATTGTTGTCGAAAAAATCCGTTATTTTGTCATTTTTTTACATATCTGATTTTCGTCAAAAAATCCGTTATTTTGTCATTTTTGTACATATCTGATTTTTGTCGGAATAACCGCTCTTTTTGCCATTTTTTCCCATATCTGATTCTTGTCGGAAAAATCCGTTATTTGGCAATTTTTGGACGTATCTGATTTTTGTCGGAATAACCGCTATTTTGCCATTTTTTCCCATATCTGATTCTTGTTGGAAAAATCCGTTATTTTGTCACTTTTCGTCGAAAAATCCGTTAGTTTGCCATTATTGGACATATCTGATTTTTGTCGTAATAACCGCTGTTTTGTCATTTTTTTACTTATCTGATTTTCGTCAAAAAAATCCGTTATTTTGCAATTTTTGGACATATCTGATTTTTGTCGGAATAACCGCTATTTTGCCATTTTTTCCCATATCTGATTCTTGTCGGGAAACTCCGTTATTTTGTAATTTTTGTACATATCTGATTTTCGTCGAAAAATCCGTTATTTTGCCATTATTGGACATATCTGATTGTTGTCGAAAAAATCCGTTATTTTGTGATTTTTGAACGTATCTGATTTTCGTTGAAAAATCCGTTATTATGTAATTTTTGGATATATTTTTGATGTTTGTCGGAATAACCGCTATTTTCGCCATTTTTGCACATATCTCATTTTCGTCAAAAAATTCATTATTTTGTCATTTTTGGACATATCTGATTTTTGTCGGAATAACCGCTATTTTTGCCATTTTTTCCCATATCTGATTCTTTTCGGAAAAATACTTTGTTTTGTCATTTTTGTACATATCTGATTTTCGGCGAAAAATCCGTTATTTTGCAATTTTTGGACATATCTGATTTTTGTCGGAATAACCGCTATTTTTGCCATTTTTTCCCATATCGGATTCTTGTCGGAAAAATCCGTTATTTTGTCATTTTTGTACATATCTGATTTTTGTCGGAATAACCGCTATTTCTGCCATTTTTTCCCATATCTGAGTATTGTCGAATAAATCCGTTATTTTGTCATTTTTGTACATATCTTTCGTCAAAAAATCCGCTATTTTGCAATTTTTTGACATATCTGATTTTTGTCGGAATAACCACAATTTTTGCCATTTTTTCCCATATCTGATTCTTGTCGGGAAACTCCGTTATTTTGTCATTTTTGTATATATCTGATTTTTGTCGAAAAATCCGTTATTTTGCCATTTTTGCACAAATCTGATTTTCGTCGTAATAACCGCTGTTTTGTCATTTTTTTACTTATCTGATTTTCGTCAAAAAATCCGTTATTTTGCAATTTTTTGGACATATCTGATTTTTGTCGGAATAACCGCAATTTTTGCCATTTTTTCCCATATCTGATTCTTGTCGGAAAAATACTTTGTTTTGTCATTTTTGTACATATCTGATTTTCGGCGAAAAATCCGTTATTTTGCAATTTTTGGACATATCTGGTTTTTGTCGGAATAACCGTTATTTTGCAATTTTTGGCATATCTGATTTTTGTCGGAATAACCGCTATTTTTGCCATTTTTTCCCATATCGGATTCTTGTCGGAAAAATCCGTTATTTTGTCATTTTTGTTCATATCTGATTTTTTGTCGGAATAACCGCTATTTTTGCCATTTTTTCCCATATCGGATTCTTGTCGGAAAAATCCGTTATTTTGTCATTTTTGTACATTTCTGATTTTCGTCGAAAAATCCGTTATTTTGTGATTTTTGAACGTAGCTGATTTTCGTTGAAAAATCCGTTATTATGTAATTTTTGTTTATATTTTTGATTTTTGTCGGAATAAACGATATTTTTGCCATTTTGGCACATATCTGATTTTCGTCGAAAAATTCGTTATTTTGTCATTTTTGGAAATATCTGATTTTTGTCGGAATAACCGCTATTTTTGCCATTTTTTCCCATATCTGATTCTTGTCGGAAAAAACCGTTATTTTGTCATATTTGTACATATCTGATTTTTGTCGGAATAACCGCTATTTTTGCCATTTTTTCCCATATCTGATTCTTGTCGGAAAATCCGTTATTTTGTCATTTTTGGACATATCTGACTTTTGTCGAAAAATCCGTTATATTGTCATTTTTGGACATATCTGATTTTCGTCGAAAAATTCGTTATTTTGCCATTTTTGCACAAATCTGATTTTCGTTGAAAAATCCGTTATTATGTAATTTTTGTTTATATTTTTGATTTTTTGCCGAAATACCCGCTATTTTGTCATTTTTTTACACATCTGATTTTCGTCAAAAAATCCGTTATTTTGCAATTTTTGGACATATCTGACTTTTTGTCGGAATAACCGCTATTTTTGCCATTTTTTCCCATATCTGATTCTTGTCGGGAAACTCCGTTATTTTGCAATTTTTGGACATATCTGATTTTTGTCGGAATAACCGCAATTTTTTGCCATTTTTTCCCATATCTGATTCTTGTCGGAAAAATCCGTTATTTTGTCACTTTTGTACATATCTGATTTTCGTCGAAAAATCCGTTATTTTGCAATTTTTGGACATATCTGATTTTTGTCGAAAAAACCACTATTTTTGCCATTTTTTCCCATATCTGTTTCTTCGTCGGAAAAATCCGTTATTTTGTCATTTTTGTACATATCTGATTTTTGTCGGAATAACCGCTATTTTTGCCATTTTTTCCCATATCTGATTTTTGTCGAAAAAATCCGTTATTTTGTCATTTTTGGACATATCTGATTTTCGTCGAAAAAATCGTTATTTTGCCATTTTTGCAAAATATCTGATTTTCGTCGAAAAATCCGTTATTTTGTTATTTTTGGACATATCTGATTTTTGTCGTAATAACCGTTATTTTGTCATTTTTTCCCTTATCTGATTTTCGTCAAAAAATCCGTTATTTTGCAATTTTTGAACATATCTGATTTTTGTCGGAATAACCGCTATTTTGCCATTTTTGCCCATATCTGATTCTTGTCGGAAAAATCCGTTATTTTGTCATTTTTGTACATATCTGATTTTTGTCGGAATAACCGCTATTTTTGCCATTTTTTCCCATATCTGATTTTTGTCGAATAAATCCGTTATTTTGTCATTTTTGTACATATCTTATTTTCGTCAAAAAAATCCGTCATTTTGCAATTTTTGGACATATCTGATTTTTGTCGGAATAACCACTATTTTTGCCATTTTTTCCCATATCTGTTTCTTGTCGGAAAACTCCGTTATTTTGTCATTTTTGTACATATCTGATTTTTGTCGAAAAATCCCGTTACTTTGCCATTATTGGACATATCTGATTGTTGTCGAAAAAACCCGTTATTTTGACATTTTTTTACATATCTGATTTTCGTCAAAAAATCCGTTATTTTGTCATTTTTGTACATATCTGATTTTTGTCGAAATAACCGCTATTTTTTCCATTTTTTCCCATATCTCATTCTTGTCGGAAAAATCCGTTATTTTGCCATTTTTGTACATATCTGATTTTTTGTCGAAAAATCCGTTATTTTGTTATTTTTGGACATATCTGATTTTTGTCGGAATAACCGCTGTTTTGTCATTTTTTTACATATCTGATTTTCGTCAAAAAATCCGTTATTATGCAATTTTTGGACATATCTGATTTTTGTCGGAATAACCGCTATTTTTGCCAATTTTTCCCATATCTGATTCTTGTCGGGAAACTCCGTTATTTTGTCATTTTTGTACATATCTGATTTTCGTCGAAAATTTCGTTAATTTGCCATTTTTGCACAAATCTGATTTTCGTCGAAAAATCCGTTATTTTGTTATTTTTGGACATATCTGATTATTGTCGAAAAAATCCGTTATTTTGTCATTTTTTACATATCTGATTTTCGTCAAAAAATCCGTTATTTTGTCATTTTTGTACATATCTGATTTTCGTCGGAATAACCGCTTTTTTTTTTGCAATTTTTTCCCATATCTGTCTCTTGTCGGAAAAATCCGTTATTTTGTCATTTTTGGACATATCTGATTTTTTGTCGAAAAATCCGTTATATTGTCATTTTTGGACATATCTGATTTTCGTCGAAAAATTAGTTATTTTGCAATTTTTGGACATATCGGATTGTTGTCGAAAAAATCCGTTATTTTGTGATTTTTGAACGTAACTGATTTTCGTTGAAAATTCGTTATTATGTAATTTTTGGATATATTTTTGATTTTTGTCGGAATAACCGCTATTTTGTCATTTTTTACATATCTGATTTTCGTCAAAAAAATCCGTTATTTTGCAATTTTTGGACATATCTGATTGTTGTCGAAAAAATCCGTTATTTTGTCATTTTTTAACATATCTGATTTTCGTCAGAAAATCCGTTATTTTGTCATTTTTGTACATATCTGATTTTTGTCGGAATAACCGCTATTTTTATCATTTTTTCCCATATCTGATTCTTGTCGGAAAAATCCGTTATTTTGTCATTTTTGGATTTATATTTTCGTCAAAAAATCCGTTATTTTGTCATTTTTGTACATATCTGATTTTTGTCGGAATAACCGCTTTTTTTGCACTTTTTTCCCATATCTGTTTCTTGTCGGAAAAATCCGTTATTTTGTCATTTTTGGACATATCTGATTTTTGTCGAAAAATCCGTTATATTGTCATTTTTGGACATATCTGATTTTCGTCGAAAAATTAGTTATTTTGCAATTTTTGGACATATCGGATTGTTGTCGAAAAAATCCGTTATTTTGTGATTTTTGAACGTAACTGATTTTCGTTGAAAAATCCGTTATTATGTAATTTTTGGATATATTTTTGATTTTTGCCGGAATAACCGCTATTTTGTCATTTTTTACATATCTTATTTTCGTCAAAAAATCCGTTATTTTGCAATTTTTGGACATATCTGATTGTTGTCGAAAAAATCCGTTATTTTGTCATTTTTTTACATATCTGATTTTCGTCAAAAAATCCGTTATTTTGTCATTTTTGTACATATCTGATTTTTGTCGGAATAACCGCTTTTTTTGAAATTTTTTCCCATATCTGATTCTTCTCGGAAAAACCCGTTATTTTGTCATTTTTGGACATATCTGATTTTTGTCGAAAAATCCGTTATATTGTCATTTTTGGCCATATCTGATTTTTTGTTCGAAAAATTAGTTATTTTGCAATTTTTGGACATATCGGATTGTTGTCGAAAAAATCCGTTATTTTGTGATTTTTGAACGTAACTGATTTTCGTTGAAAAATCCGTTATTATGTAATTTTTGGATATATTTTTGATTTTTGTCGGAATAACCGCTATTTTGTCATTTTTTACATATCTGATTTTCGTCAAAAAATCCGTTATTTTGCAATTTTTGGACATATCTGATTGTTGTCGAAAAAATCCGTTATTTTGTCATTTTTTTACATATTTGATTTTCGTCAAAAAATCCGTTTTTTTGCAATTTTTGGACATATCTGATTTTTGTCGGAATAACCCCTATTTTTGCCATTTTTTCCCATATCTGATTCTTGTCGGAAAAATCCGTTGTTTTGTCATTATTGTACATATCTGACTTTCGGCGAAAAATCCGTTATTTTGCAATTTTTGGACATATCTGATTTTTGTCGGAATAACCGCTATTTTTGCCATTTTTTCCCATATCTGATTCTTGTCGGAAAAATCCGTTATGTTGTCATTTTTGTACATATCTGATTTTTGTCGGAATAACCGCTATTTTTGCTATTTTTTCTTATATCTGAGTCTTGTCGAATAAATCCGTTATTTTGTCATTTTTGTACATATCTGATTTTCGTCAAAAAAATCCGTTATTTTGCAATTTTTGGACATGTCTGATTTTTGTCGGAATAACCCCAATTTTTTGCCATTTTTTCCCATATCTGATTCTTGTCGGAAAAATCCGTTATTTTGTCACTTTTGTACATATCTGATTTTCGTCGAAAAATCCGTTATTTTGCCATTATTGGACATATCTGATTGTTGTCGAAAAAATCCGTTATTTTGTCATTTTTGAATTTTTATACATATCTGATTTTCGTCAAAAAATCCGTTATTTTGTCATTTTTGTACATATCTGATTTTTGTCGGAATAACCGCTCTTTTTGCCATTTTTACCCATATCTGATTCTTGTCGGAAAGTCCGTTATTTTGTCATTTTTGGACATATCTGATTTTCGTCGAAAAATTCGTTATTTTGCCTTTTTTGGACATATCTGATTGTTGTCGAAAAAGTCCGTTATTTTGTGATTTTTGAACGTAACTGATTTTCCTTGAAAAATCCGTTATTATGTAATTTTTGGATATATTTTTGATTTTTGTCGGATTAACCGCTATTTTGTCATTTTTTACATATCTGATTTTCGTCGAAAAATTCGTTATTTTGTCATTTTTGGACATATCTGATTTTTGTCGGAATAACCGCTATTTTTGCCATTTTTTCCCATATCTGATTCTTGTCGGAAAAAACCGTTATTTTGTCATATTTGTACATATCTGATTTTTGTCGGAATAACCGCTATTTTTCCATTTTTTCCCATATCTGATTCTTTTCGGAAAATCCGTTATTTTGCCATTATTGGACATATCTGATTGTTGTCGAAAAAATCCGTTATTTTGTCATTTTTTACATATCTGATTTTCGTCAAAAAATCCGTTATTTTGTCATTTTTGTACATATCTGATTTTTGTCGGAATAACCGCTATTTTTGCCATTTTTTCCCATATCTGATTCTTGTCGGAAAAATCCGTTATTTTGTCATTTTTGGACATATTTGATTTTCGTCGAAAAAATCGTTATTTTGCCATTTTTGCAAAAATCTGATTTTCGTCGAAAAATCCGTTATTTTGCCATTATTATACATATCTGATTGTTGTCGAAAAAATCCGTTATTTTGTCATTTTTTTACATATTTGATTTTCGTCAAAAAATCCGTTATTTTGCAATTTTTGGACATATCTGATTTTTGTCGGAATAACCCCTATTTTTGCCATTTTTTCCCATATCTGATTCTTGTCGGAAAAATCCGTTGTTTTGTCATTATTGTACATATCTGATTTTCGTCGAAAAATCCGTTATTTTGCAATTTTTGGACATATCTGATTTTTGTCGGAATAACCGCTATTTTTGCCATTTTTTCCCATATCTGATTCTTGTCGGAAAAATCCGTTATGTTGTCATTTTTGTACATATCTGATTTTCGTCGAAAAATCCGTTATTTTGCCATTATTGGACATATCTGATTGTTGTCGAAAAAATCCGTTATTTTGTAATTTTTATACATATCTGATTTTCGTCAAAAAATCCGTTATTTTGTCATTTTTGTACATATCTGATTTTTGTCGGAATAACCGCTCTTTTGCCATTTTTACCCATATCTGATTTTTGTCGAAAAATCCGTTATATTGTCATTTTTGGACATATCTGATTTTCGTCTAAAAATTCGTTATTTTGCCATTTTTGCACAAATCTGATTTTCGTCGAAAAATCCGTTATTTTGTTATTTTGTCGTAATAACCGCTGTTTTGTCATTTTTGTACTTATCTGATTTTCGTCAAAAAATCCGTTATTTTGCAATTTTTGGACATATCTGATTTTTGTCGGAATAACCGCTATTTTGCCATTTTTTCCCATATCTGATTCTTGTCGGGAAACTAAGTTATTTTGTAATTTTTGGACATATCTGATTTTCGTCGAAAACTCCGTTATTTTGCCTTTTTGGACATATCTGATTGTTGTCGAAAAAATCCGTTATTTTGTGATTTTTGAACGTAACTGATTTTCCTTGAAAAATCCGTTATTATGTAATTTTTGGATATATTTTTGATTTTTGTCGGAATAACCGCTATTTTGTCATTTTTTACATATCTGATTTTCGTCGGAAAAAACCGTTATTTTGTCATATTTTGTACATATCTGATTTTTGTCGGAATAACCGCTATTTTTGCCATTTTTTCCCATATCTGATTCTTGTCGGAAAAATCCGTTATTTTGTCATTTTTGGACATATCTGATTTTTGTCGAAAAATCCGTTATTTTGTCATTTTTGGACATATCTGATTTTCGTCGAAAAATTCGTTATTTTGCCATTTTTGCACAAATCTGATTTTCGTTGAAAAATCCGTTATTATGTAATTTTTGTTTATATTTTTATTTTTTGCCGAAATACCCGCTATTTTGTCATTTTTTTACATATCTGATTTTCGTCAAAAAAATCCGTTATTTTGAAATTTTTGGACATATCTGATTTTTGTCGGAATAACCGCTATTTTTGCCATTTTTTCCCATATCTGATTCTTGTCGGAAAAATCCGTTGTTTTGTCATTATTGTACATATCTGATTTTCGCGAAAAATCCGTTATTTTGCAATTTTTGGACATATCTGATTTTTGTCGGAATAACCGCTATTTTTGCCATTTTTTCCCATATCTGATTCTTGTCGGAAAAATCCGTTATGTTGTCATTTTTGTACATATCTGATTTTCGTCGAAAAATCCGTTATTTTGCCATTATTGGACATATCTGATTGTTGTCGAAAAAATCCGTTATTTTGTAATTTTTATACATATCTGATTTTCGTCAAAAAATCCGTTATTTTGTCATTTTTGTACATATCTGATTTTTGTCGGAATAACCGCTCTTTTTGCCATTTTTTACCCATATCTGATTCTTGTCGGAAAGTCCGTTATTTTGTCATTTTTGGACATATCTGATTTTTGTCGAAAAATCGGTTATATTGTCATTTTTGGACATATCTGATTTTCGTCTAAAAATTCGTTATTTTGCCATTTTTGCACAAATCTGATTTTTGTCGAAAAATCCGTTATTTTGTTATTTTGTCGTAATAACCGCTGTTTTGTCATTTATGTACTTATCTGATTTTCGTCAAAAAATCCGTTATTTTGCAATTTTTGGACATATCTGATTTTTGTCGGAATAACCGCTATTTTGCCATTTTTTCCCATATCTGATTCTTGTCGGGAAACTAAGTTATTTTGTAATTTTTGGACATATCTGATTTTCGTCGAAAAATTCGTTATTTTGCCTTTTTGGACATATCTGATTGTTGTCGAAAAAATCCGTTATTTTGTGATTTTTGAACGTAACTGATTTTCCTTGAAAAATCCGTTATTATGTAATTTTTGGATATATTTTTGATTTTTGTCGGAATAACCGCTATTTTGTCATTTTTTTACATATCTGATTTTCGTCGAAAAATTCGTTATTTTGTCATTTTTGGACATATCTGATTTTTGTCGGAATAACCGCTATTTTTGCCATTTTTTCCCATATCTGATTCTTGTCGGAAAAAACCGTTATTTTGTCATATTTGTACATATCTGATTTTTGTCGGAATAACCGCTATTTTTGCCATTTTTTCCCATATCTGATTCTTGTCGGAAAAATCCGTTATTTTGTCATTTTTGGACATATCTGATTTTTGTCGAAAAATCCGTTATATTGTCATTTTTGGACATATCTGATTTTCGTCGAAAAATTCCGTTATTTTGTCATTTTTGCACAAATCTGATTTTCGTTGAAAAATCCGTTATTATGTAATTTTTGTTTATATTTTTTATTTTTGCCGAAATACCCGCTATTTTGTCATTTTTTTACAATCTGATTTTCGTCAAAAAATCCGTTATTTTGAAATTTTTGGACATATCTGACTTTTGTCAGAATAACCGCTATTTTTGCCATTTTTTCCCATATCTGATTCTTGTCGGGAAACTCCGTTATTTTGCAATTTTTGGACATAGCTGATTTTTGTCGGAATAACCGCAATTTTTTGCCATTTTTTCCCATATCTGATTCTTGTCGGAAAAATCCGTTATTTTGTCACTTTTGTACATATCTGATTTTCGTCGAAAAATCCGTTATTTTGCCATTATTGGACATATCTGATTGTTGTCGAAAAAATCCGTTATTTTGTCATTTTTGGACATATCTGATTTTTGTCGGAATAACCGCTATTTTTGCCATTTTTTCCCATATCTGATTCTTGTCGGAAAAATCCGTTATTTTGTCATTTTTGGACATATTTGATTTTCGTCGAAAAAATCGTTATTTTGCCATTTTTGCAAAAATCTGATTTTCGTCGAAAAATCCGTTATTTTGCCATTATTGGACATATCTGATTGTTGTCGAAAAAATCCGTTATTTTGTCATTTTTGTCCCTAATCTGATTTTCAATCCATTAAACATATCTGATTTTTGTCGGAATAACCCCTATTTTTGCCATTTTTTCCCATATCTGATTCTTGTCGGAAAAATCCGTTATTTTGTCATTTTTGTACATATCTGATTTTCGTCGAAAAATCCGTTATTTTGCCATTATTGGACATATCTGATTGTTGTCGAAAAAATCCGTTATATTGTGATTTTTTAACGTAACTGATTTTCGTTGAAAAATCCGTTATTATGTAATTTTTGGATATATTTTTGATTTTTGTCGGAATAACCGCTATTTTGTCATTTTTTAAATATCTGATTTTCGTCAAAAAATCCGTTATTTTGCAATTTTTGGACATATCTGATTTTTTGTCGGAATAACCGCTATTTTTGCCATTTTTTCCCATATCTGATTCTTGTCGGAAAAATCCGTTATTTTGTAATTTTTGTACATATCTGATTTTCGTCGAAAAATCCGTTATTTTGCCATTTTTTGGACATATCTGATTGTTGTCGAAAAAATCCGTTATTTTGTGATTTTTGCATACCTAACGGATTTTCGTCGAAAAATCCGTTATTTTGTAATTTTTGATTTTTGTTTTTTCGGAAAAACCGCTATTTTGTCATTTTTGTACATATCTGATTTTCGTCGGAAAAAACCGTTATTTTGTCATTTTTGGACATATCTGATTTTTGTCGGAATAACCGCTATTTTTGGCCTTTTTTCCCATATCTGATTCTTGTCGGAAAAATCCGTTATTTTGTCATTTTTGGACATATCTGATTTTTGTCGAAAAATCCGTTATTTTGCCATTTTTGGACATATCTGATTTTTGTCGAAAAATCCGTTATTTTGCCATTTTTGCACATATCTGATTTTCGTTGAAAAATCCGTTATTATGTAATTTTTGTATATATTTTTGATTTTTGTCGAAAAAACCGTTATTTTGTCATTTTTAAAATTAATTTGGACATATCTGATTTTTGTCGGAATAACCGCTATTTTTGCCATTTTTTCCCATATCTGATTCTTGTCGGAAAAATCCGTTATTTTGTCATTTTTGTACATATCTGATTTTCGTCGAAAAATCCGTTATTTTGCAATTTTTGGACATATCTGATTTTTGTCGGAATAACCGCTATTTTTGCCATTTTTTCCCATATCTGATTCTTGTCGGAAAAATCCGTTATTTTGTCATTTTTTGTACATATCTGATTTTCGTCGAAAAATCCGTTATTTTGCCATTATTGGACATATCTGATTGTTGTCGAAAAATATTTTTCTTTTGTACATATCTGATTTTCGTCAAAAAATCCGTTATTTTGTAATTTTTTTGGACATATCTGATTTTTGTCGGAATAAATTTTTGCCATTTTTTCCATATCTGATTTTCGTCGAAAAATCCGTTATTTTGTCATTTTTGTACATATCTGATTTTTGTCGGAATAACCGCTATTTTGCCATTTTTGCCATTTTTTCCATATCTGATTCTTGTCGAAAAATCCGTTATTTTGTCATTTTTGGACATATCTGATTTTTGTCAAAAAATCCGTTATTTTGTCATTTTTGGACATATCTGATTTTTGTCGGAATAACCCGTTATTTTTGCCATTTTTTCACATATCTGATTTTTGTCGAAAAATCCGTTATTTTGTCATTTTTGGACATATCTGATTTTCGTCGAAAAACCGTTATTTTGTCATTTTTGTACATATCTGATTTTCGTCGAAAAAATCCGTTATTTTGTCAATTTTTGGACATATCTGATTTTTGTCGAAAAATCCGTTATTTTGCCATTTTTGGCCCATATCTGATTTTTGTCGGAAAAATCCGTTATTTTGTCATTTTTGGACATATCTGATTTTCGTCGAAAAATCCGTTATTTTGCCATTTTTGGACATATCTGATTTTTGTCGAAAAAATCCGTTATTTTGCCATTTTTGAACATATCTGATTTTCGTCGAAAAATCCGTTATTTTGTAATTTTTGGACATATCTTTTGATTTTTGTCGGAATAACCGCTATTTTTGTCATTTTTGTACATATCTGATTTTCGTCCATATCTGATTTTTGTCGGAAAATCCGTTATTTTGTCATTTTTGGACATATCTGATTTTTGTCGGAATAACCGCTATTTTTGCCATTTTTTCCCATATCTGATTCTTGTCGAAAAAATCCGTTATTTTGTCATTTTTGTACATATCTGATTTTCGTCGAAAAATCCGTTATTTTGCCAATTTTTGGACATATCTGATTTTTGTCGGAATAACCGCTATTTTTGGGAAATATTTCATATCTGATTTTCGTCGAAAAATCCGTTATTTTGGTCATTTTTGGACATATCTGATTGTTGTCGAAAAAATCCGTTATTTTGCGGATTTTTGAACGTAACTGATTTTCGTTGAAAAATCCGTTATTATGTAATTTTTGGATATATTTTTGATTTTTGTCGGAAATAACCGCTATTTTGTCATTTTTTTACATATCTGATTTTCGTCAAAAAAATCCTTATTTTGCAATTTTTGGACATATCTGATTTTTGTCGAAAAACCGCTATTTTTGTCATTTTTTACCATATCTGATTTTTGTCGGAAAAAATCCGTTATTTTGTCATTTTTGTACATATCTGATTTTTGTCGGAATAACCGCAATTTTTTGCCATTTTTTCCCATATCTGATTCTTGTCGGAAAAATCCGTTATTTTGTCATTTTTGTACATATCTGATTTTCGTCGAAAAATCCGTTATTTTGCCATTTTTGGACATATCTGATTGTTGTCGAAAAAATCCGTTATTTTGTCATTTTTTTACATATCTGATTTTCGTCAAAAAATCCGTTATTTTGTCATTTTTGGACATATCTGATTTTTGTCGAAAAATCCGTTATTTTGTCATTTTTGACATATCTGATTTTTGTCGAAAAATCCGTTATTTTGTCATTTTTGGACATATCTGATTTTCGTCGAAAAATCCGTTATTTTGCCATTTTTGCACATATCTGATTTTTGTCGAAAAATCCGTTATTTTGTCATTTTTGAGACATATCTGATTTTTTGTCGGAATAACCGCTATTTTTGTCATTTTTTCCACATATCTGATTTTCGTCGAAAAAATCCGTTATTTTGCAATTTTTGGACATATCTCAATTTTGTCGGAATAACCGCTATTTTTGCCATTTTTTCCCATATCTGATTCTTGTCGGAAAAATCCGTTATTTTGTCATTTTTGTACATATCTGATTTTCGTCGAAAAATCCGTTATTTTGCCATTTTTGGACATATCTGATTTTTGTCGAAAAAATCCGTTATTTTGTCATTTTTTACATATCTGATTTTCGTCGAAAAATCCGTTATTTTGTCATTTTTGGACATATCTTTGATTTTTGTCGGAATAACCGCTATTTTTGCCATTTTTTCCCATATCTGATTCTTGTCGGAAAAATCCGTTATTTTGTATTTTTGGACATATCTGATTTTTGTCGAAAAATCCGTTATTTTGCCATTTTTGGACATATCTGATTTTTGTCGAAAAAATCCGTTATTTTGTCATTTTTTTACATATCTGATTTTCGTCAAAAAATCCGTTATTTTGCCATTTTTGGACATATCTGATTTTTGTCGGAATAACCGCTATTTTTTCCATTTTTTCCCATATCTGATTCTTGTCGAAAAATCCGTTATTTTGTCATTTTTGTACATATCTGATTTTCGTCGAAAAATCCGTTATTTTGCCATTTTTGACATATCTGATTTTTGTCGAAAAATCCGTTATTTTGTCATTTTTGGACATATCTGATTTTTGTCGAAAAAATCCGTTATTTTGCCATTTTTTACATATCTGATTCTTTGTCGAAAAAATCCGTTATTTTGTCATTTTTGTACATATCTGATTTTCGTCGAAAAAATCTATATTTTGCCATTTTTTCCCATATCTGATTTTTGTCGGAAAAATCCGTTATTTTGTCATTTTTTTACATATCTGATTTTCGTCAAAAAATCCGTTATTTTGCAATTTTTGGACATATCTGATTTTTGTCGGAATAACCGCCTATTTTTGCCATTTTTTCCCATATCTGATTCTTGTCGGAAAAAATCCGTTATTTTGTCATTTTTGTACATATCTGATTTTCGTCGAAAAATCCGTTATTTTGCCATTTTTGGACATATCTGATTGTTGTCGAAAAAATCCGTTATTTTGTGATTTTTGAACGTAACTGATTTTCGTTGAAAAATCCGTTATTATGTAATTTTTGGATATATTTTTGATTTTTGTCGGAATAACCGCTATTTTGTCATTTTTTACATATCTGATTTTCGTCAAAAAATCCGTTATTTTGTCAATTTTTGGACATATCTGATTTTTGTCGGAATAACCGCTATTTTTGCCATTTTTTCCCATATCTGATTCTTGTCGGAAAAATCCGTTATTTTGTCATTTTTGTACATATCTGATTTTCGTCGAAAAAAATCCGTTATTTTGCAATTTTTGGGACATATCTGATTTTTGTCGGAATAACCGCTATTTTTGCCATTTTTTCCCATATCTGATTTTCTGTCGGAAAAATCCGTTATTTTGTCATTTTTGTACATATCTGATTTTTGTCGAAATAACCGCTATTTTTGCCATTTTTTCCATATCTGATTCTTGTCGGAAAAATCCGTTATTTTGTCATTTTTGTACATATCTGATTTTCGTCGAAAAATCCGTTATTTTGCCATTATTGGACATATCTGATTGTTGTCGAAAAATCCGTTATTTTTTGCATTTTTTCCCATATCTGATTCTTGTCGGAAAAATCCGTTATTTTGTCACTTTTGTACATATCTGATTTTCGTCAAAAAAATCCGTTATTTTGTCATTTTTGTACATATCTGATTTTTGTCGGAATAACCGCTATTTTTGCCATTTTTTCCCATATCTGATTCTTGTCGAAAAATCCGTTATTTTGTCATTTTTGGACATATCTGATTTTTGTCGAAAAAACCGTTATTTTTGCCATTTTGGACATATCTGATTTTTGTCGGAAAAATCCGTTATTTTGCCATTTTTGCACATATCTGATTTTCGTCGAAAAATCCGTTATTTTGCCATTATTGGACATATCTGATTGTTGTCGAAAAAATCCGTTATTTTGTGATTTTTGAACGTAACTGATTTTCGTTGAAAAAATCCGTTATTATGTAATTTTTGGATATATTTTTGATTTTTGTCGGAATAACCGCTATTTTGTCATTTTTTTACATATCTGATTTTCGTCAAAAAATCCGTTATTTTGCAATTTTTGGACATATCTGATTTTTTGTCGGAATAACCCCTATTTTTGCCATTTTTTCCCATATCTGATTCTTGTCGGAAAAATCCGTTATTTTGTCATTTTTGTACATATCTGATTTTCGTCAAAAAATCCGTTATTTTGCAATTTTTGGACATATCTGATTTTTTTCGGAATAACCGCTATTTTTGCCATTTTTTCCCATATCTGATTCTTGTCGGAAAAATCCGTTATTTTGTCATTTTTGTACATATCTGATTTTTGTCGAAAAATCCGTTATTTTGCCATTTTTGGACATATCTGATTGTTGTCGAAAAAATCCGTTATTTTGTGATTTTTGAACGTAACTGATTTTCGTTGAAAAATCCGTTATTATGTAATTTTTGGATATATTTTTGATTTTTGTCGGAATAACCGCTATTTTGTCATTTTTTACATATCTGATTTTCGTCAAAAAATCCGTTATTTTGCAATTTTGGACATATCTGATTTTGTTCGAAAAAATCCGTTATTTTGTCATTTTTTACATATCTGATTTTCGTCAAAAAATCCGTTATTTTGTCATTTTTGGACATATCTGATTTTTGTCGGAATAACCGCTATTTTTGCCATTTTTTCCCATATCTGATTCTTGTCGGAAAAATCCGTTATTTTGTCATTTTTGTACATATCTGATTTTCGTCGAAAAATCCGTTATTTTGCCATTTTTGGACATATCTGATTGTTGTCGAAAAAATCCGTTATTTTGTCATTTTTGTACATATCTGATTTTCGTCAAAAAATCCGTTATTTTGCCATTTTTGGACATATCTGATTTTTGTCGGAAAAATCCGTTATTTTGTCATTTTTTGGACATATCTGATTTTTGTCGAAAAATCCGTTATTTTGTCATTTTTGGACATATCTGATTTTTGTCGAAAAACCCGTTATTTTGCCATTTTTGCACATATCTGATTTTCGTCGAAAAAATCCGTTATTTTTGTTATTTTTGGACATATCTGATTTTTGTCGGAATAACCGCTATTTTGTCATTTTTTTCCATATCTGATTTTCGTCAAAAAAATCCGTTATTTTGCAATTTTTGGACATATCTGATTTTTGTCGGAATAACCGCTATTTTTGCCATTTTTTCCCATATCTGATTCTTGTCGGAAAAATCCGTTATTTTGTCATTTTTGTACATATCTGATTTTTGTCGAAAAATCCGTTATTTTGCCATTTTTGGACATATCTGATTGTTGTCGAAAAAATCCGTTATTTTGTCATTTTTTACATATCTGATTTTCGTCAAAAAAATCCGTTATTTTGTCATTTTTGGACATATCTGATTTTTGTCGGAATAACCGCTATTTTTGCCATTTTTTCCCATATCTGATTCTTGTCGGAAAAATCCGTTATTTTGTCATTTTTGTACATATCTGATTTTCGTCGAAAAATCCGTTATTTTTGCCATTTTTGGACATATCTGATTGTTGTCGAAAAAATCCGTTATTTTGTCATTTTTTTACATATCTGATTTTCGTCGAAAAAATCCGTTATTTTGTAATTTTTGGACATATCTGATTTTTGTCGGAATAACCGCTATTTTTTCCATTTTTTCCATATCTGATTTTTGTCGAAAAAAATCCGTTATTTTGTCATTTTTGTACATATCTGATTTTCGTCGAAAAATCCGTTATTTTGCCATTTTTGGACATATCTGATTTTCGTCGAAAAATCCGTTATTTTGTCATTTTTGGACATATCTGATTTTTGTCGAAAAAATCCGTTATTTTGTCATTTTTTACATATCTGATTTTCGTCAAAAAATCCGTTATTTTGTCATTTTTGTACATATCTGATTTTTGTCGAAATAACCGCTTTTTTTTTGCCATTTTTTCCCATATCTGATTCTTGTCGGAAAAATCCGTTATTTTGTCATTTTTGTACATATCTGATTTTCGTCAAAAAATCCGTTATTTTGCAATTTTTGGACATATCTGATTTTTTGTCGGAATAACCCCTATTTTTGCCATTTTTTCCCCATATCTGATTCTTGTCGGAAAAATCCGTTATTTTGTCATTTTTGTACATATCTGATTTTCGTCGAAAAATCCGTTATTTTGCCATTATTGGACATATCTGATTGTTGTCGAAAAAATCCGTTATATTGTGATTTTTGAACGTAACTGATTTTCGTTGAAAAATCCGTTATTATGTAATTTTTGGATATATTTTTGATTTTTGTCGGAATAACCGCTATTTTGTCATTTTTTTACATATCTGATTTTCGTCAAAAAATCCGTTATTTTGCAATTTTTGGACATATCTGATTTTTGTCGGAATAACCGCTATTTTTGCCATTTTTTCCCATATCTGATTCTTGTCGGAAAAATCCGTTATTTTGTCATTTTTGTACATATCTGATTTTCGTCAAAAAAATCCGTTATTTTGCAATTTTTGGACATATCTGATTTTTGTCGGAATAACCGCTATTTTTGCCATTTTTTCCCATATCTGATTCTTGTCGGAAAAATCCGTTATTTTGTCATTTTTGTACATATCTGATTTTTGTCGAAAAAACCGCTATTTTTGCCATTTTTGCCCATATCTGATTCTTGTCGGAAAAATCCGTTATTTTGTCATTTTTGTACATATCTGATTTTCGTCAAAAAATCCGTTATTTTGCCATTTTTGGACATATCTGATTGTTGTCGAAAAAACCGTTATTTTGGCATTTTTTCCCATATCTGATTCTTGTCGGAAAAATCCGTTATTTTGTCATTTTTGTACATATCTGATTTTCGTCAAAAAAATCCGTTATTTTGCCATTTTTGGACATATCTGATTTTTGTCGGAATAACCGCTATTTTTGCCATTTTTTCCCATATCTGATTCTTGTCGGAAAAATCCGTTATTTTGTCATTTTTGGACATATCTGATTTTTGTCGAAAAAATCCGTTATTTTGCCATTTTTGGACATATCTGATTTTTGTCGAAAAATCCGTTATTTTGCTATTTTTGTACATATCTGATTTTCGTCGAAAAATCCGTTATTTTGCCATTATTGGACATATCTGATTGTTGTCGAAAAAATCCGTTATTTTGTGATTTTTGAACGTAACTGATTTTCGTTGAAAAATCCGTTATTATGTAATTTTTGGATATATTTTTGATTTTTGTCGGAATAACCGCTATTTTGTCATTTTTTACATATCTGATTTTCGTCAAAAAATCCGTTATTTTGCAATTTTTGGACATATCTGATTTTTGTCGGAATAACCGCTATTTTTGCCATTTTTTCCCATATCTGATTCTTGTCGGAAAAATCCGTTATTTTGTCATTTTTGTACATATCTGATTTTCGTCGAAAAATCCGTTATTTTGCAATTTTTGGACATATCTGATTTTTGTCGGAATAACCGCTATTTTTGCCATTTTTTCCCATATCTGATTCTCGTCGAAAAAATCCGTTATTTTGTCATTTTTGTACATATCTGATTTTTGTCGAAATAACCGCTATTTTTGCCATTTTTTCCCATATCTGATTCTTGTCGGAAAAATCCGTTATTTTGTCATTTTTGTACATATCTGATTTTCGTCGAAAAAATCCGTTATTTTGCAATTTTTGGACATATCTGATTTTTGTCGAAAAAATCCGTTATTTTTGGCATTTTTTCCCATATCTGATTCTTGTCGGAAAAATCCGTTATTTTGTCATTTTTGTACATATCTGATTTTCGTCAAAAAATCCGTTATTTTGTAATTTTTGGACATATCTGATTTTTGTCGGAATAACCGCTATTTTTGCCATTTTTTCCCATATCTGATTCTTGTCGGAAAATCCGTTATTTTGTCATTTTTGGACATATCTGATTTTTGTCGAAAAAATCCGTTATTTTGTCATTTTTGGACATATCTGATTTTTGTCGAAAAATCCGTTATTTTGCCATTTTTGCACATATCTGATTTTTGTCGAAAAATCCGTTATTTTGCCATTTTTGGACATATCTGATTGTTGTCGAAAAAATCCGTTATTTTGTGATTTTTGAACATATCTGATTTTCGTTGAAAAATCCGTTATTATGTGCAATTTTTGGATATATTTTGATGTTTGTCAGAATAACCGCTATTTTTTTTTGCATTTTTTTCATATCTGATTTTCGTCAAAAAATTCCGTTATTTTGTCATTTTTGGACATATCTGATTTTTGTCGGAATAACCGCTATTTTTGCCATTTTTTCCCATATCTGATTCTTGTCGGAAAAATCCGTTATTTTGTCATTTTTGTACATATCTGATTTTCGTCGAAAAATCCGTTATTTTGCCATTTTTGGACATATCTGATTGTTGTCGAAAAAATCCGTTATTTTGTCATTTTTTTACATATCTGATTTTCGTCAAAAAAATCCGTTATTTTGCAATTTTTGGACATATCTGATTTTTGTCGGAATAACCGCTATTTTTGCCATTTTTTCCCATATCTGATTCTTGTCGGAAAAATCCGTTATTTTGTCATTTTTGTACATATCTGATTTTCGTCAAAAAAATCCGTTATTTTGCCATTTTTGGACATATCTGATTTTTGTCGGAATAACCCCTATTTTTGCCATTTTTTTCCCATATCTGATTCTTGTCGGAAAAATCCGTTATTTTGTCATTTTTTGTACATATCTGATTTTCGTAAAAAAATCCGTTATTTTGCAATTTTTGGACATATCTGATTTTTGTCGGAATAACCCCTATTTTTGCCATTTTTTCCCATATCTGATTCTTGTCGGAAAAATCCGTTATTTTGTCATTTTTTGGACATATCTGATTTTCGTCGAAAAAATCCGTTATTTTGCCATTTTTGGACATATCTGATTGTTGTCGAAAAAATCCGTTATTTTGTCATTTTTGTACATATCTGATTTTCGTCAAAAAATCCGTTATTTTGTCATTTTTGGACATATCTGATTTTTGTCGGAAAAATCCGTTATTTTGTCATTTTTGTACATATCTGATTTTCGTAAAAAAATCCGTTATTTTGTCATTTTTGGACATATCTGATTTTTGTCGGAATAACCGCTATTTTTTGCCATTTTTTTTTCATATCTGATTTTTGTCGAAAAATCCGTTATATTGTCATTTTTGGACATATCTGATTTTCGTCGAAAAATCCTTTATTTTGCCATTTTTGCACATATCTGATTTTTGTCGAAAAATCCGTTATTTTGTTATTTTTAGACATATCTGATTTTTGTCGGAATAACCGTTATTTTGTCATTTTTTCCCATATCTGATTTTCGTCAAAAAAATCCGTTATTTTGCAATTTTTGGACATATCTGATTTTTGTCGGAATAACCGCTATTTTTGCCATTTTTTTCCCATATCTGATTCTTGTCGGAAAAATCCGTTATTTTGTCATTTTTGTACATATCTGATTTTTGTCGGAATAACCGCTATTTTTGCCATTTTTTCCCATATCTGAGTCTTGTCGAATAAATCCGTTATTTTGTCATTTTTGTACATATCTCATTTTCGTCAAAAAATCCGTTATTTTGCAATTTTTGGACATATCTGATTTTTGTCGGAATAACCGCTATTTTTGCCATTTTTTCCCATATCTGATTCTTGTCGAAAAAATCCGTTATTTTGTCATTTTTGTACATATCTGATTTTCGTCAAAAAATCCGTTATTTTGCAATTTTTGGACATATCTGATTGTTGTCGAAAAAATCGTTATTTTGTCATTTTTTTACATATCTGATTTTCGTCAAAAAATCCGTTATTTTGCAATTTTTGGACATATCTGATTTTTGTCGGAATAACCGCTATTTTTGCCATTTTTTCCCATATCTGATTCTTGTCGGAAAAATCCGTTATTTTGTCATTTTTGTACATATCTGATTTTCGTCAAAAAATCCGTTATTTTGCAATTTTTGGACATATCTGATTTTTGTCGGAATAACCCCTATTTTTGCCATTTTTTCCCATATCTGATTCTTGTCGGAAAAATCCGTTATTTTGTCATTTTTGTACATATCTGATTTTCGTCAAAAAAATCCGTTATTTTGCAATTTTTGGACATATCTGATTTTTGTCGGAATAACCGCTATTTTTGCCATTTTTTCCCATATCTGATTCTTGTCGGAAAAATCCGTTATTTTGTCATTTTTGTACATATCTGATTTTTGTCGGAATAACCGCTATTTTTGCCATTTTTTCCCATATCTGAGTCTTGTCGAACAAATCCGTTATTTTGTCATTTTTGTACATATCTGATTTTCGTCAAAAAATCCGTTATTTTGCAATTTTTGGACATATCTGATTTTTGTCGGAATAACCGCTATTTTTGCCATTTTTGCACATATCTGATTTTCGTCGAAAAATTCCGTTATTTTGTCATTTTTGGACATATCTGATTTTTGTCGAAATAACCGCTATTTTTGCCATTTTTTCCCATATCTGATTCTTGTCGGAAAAATCCGTTATTTTGTCATTTTTGTACATATCTGATTTTCGTCAAAAAAATCCGTTATTTTGCAATTTTTGGACATATCTTGATTTTTGTCGGAATAACCGCTATTTTTGCCATTTTTTCCCATATCTGATTCTTGTCGAAAAAATCCGTTATTTTGTCATTTTTGTACATATCTGATTTTTGTCGGAATAACCGCTATTTTTGCCATTTTTTCCCATATCTGAGTCTTGTCGAATAAATCCGTTATTTTGTCATTTTTGTACATATCTCATTTTCGTCAAAAAATCCGTTATTTTGTAATTTTTGGACATATCTGATTTTTGTCGGAATAACCGCTATTTTTGCCATTTTTTCCCATATCTGAGTCTTGTCGGAAAAATCCGTTATTTTGTCATTTTTGTACATATCTGATTTTCGTCAAAAAATCCGTTATTTTGCCATTTTTGGACATATCTGATTGTTGTCGAAAAATCCGTTATTTTGTCATTTTTTTACATATCTGATTTTCGTCAAAAAATCCGTTATTTTGCAATTTTTGGACATATCTGATTTTTGTCGGAATAACCGCTATTTTTGCCATTTTTTCCCATATCTGATTCTTGTCGGAAAAATCCGTTATTTTGTCATTTTTGTACATATCTGATTTTCGTCAAAAAATCCGTTATTTTGCCATTTTTGGACATATCTGATTTTTGTCGGAATAACCCCTATTTTTGCCATTTTTTCCCATATCTGATTCTTGTCGGAAAAATCCGTTATTTTGTCATTTTTGTACATATCTGATTTTCGTCAAAAAATCCGTTATTTTGCAATTTTTGGACATATCTGATTTTTGTCGGAATAACCGCTATTTTTGCCATTTTTTCCCATATCTGATTCTTGTCGGAAAAATCCGTTATTTTGTCATTTTTGTACATATCTGATTTTTGTCGGAATAACCGCTATTTTTGCCATTTTTTCCCATATCTGAGTCTTGTCGAAAAAATCCGTTATTTTGTCATTTTTGTACATATCTGATTTTCGTCAAAAAATCCGTTATTTTGCAATTTTTGGACATATCTGATTTTTGTCGGAATAACCGCTATTTTTGCCATTTTTGCACATATCTGATTTTCGTCAAAAAATCCGTTATTTTGTCATTTTTGGACATATCTGATTTTTGTCGAAATAACCGCTATTTTTGCCATTTTTTCCCATATCTGATTCTTGTCGGAAAAATCCGTTATTTTGTCATTTTTGTACATATCTGATTTTCGTCGAAAAATCCGTTATTTTGCAATTTTTGGACATATCTGATTTTTGTCGGAATAACCGCTATTTTTGCCATTTTTTCCCATATCTGATTCTTGTCGGAAAAATCCGTTATTTTGTCATTTTTGGACATATCTGATTTTTGTCGGAATAACCGCTATTTTTGCCATTTTTTCCCATATCTGAGTCTTGTCGAATAAATCCGTTATTTTGTCATTTTTGTACATATCTCATTTTCGTCAAAAAATCCGTTATTTTGCCATTTTTGGACATATCTGATTTTTGTCGGAATAACCGCTATTTTTGCCATTTTTTCCCATATCTGATTCTTGTCGGAAAAATCCGTTATTTTGTCATTTTTGTACATATCTGATTTTCGTCGAAAAATCCGTTATTTTGCAATTTTTGGACATATCTGATTTTTGTCGAAAAATCCGTTATTTTGTCATTTTTTTACATATCTGATTTTCGTCAAAAAATCCGTTATTTTGCAATTTTTGGACATATCTGATTTTTGTCGGAATAACCGCTATTTTTGCCATTTTTTCCCATATCTGATTTTTGTCGAAAAAATCCGTTATTTTGTGATTTTTGAACGTAACTGATTTTCGTTGAAAAATCCGTTATTATGTATTATTTATTTTTGATAATTTTTGATTTTTGTCGGAATAACCGCTATTTTGTCATTTTTTTACATATCTGATTTTCGTCAAAAAATCCGTTATTTTGCAATTTTTGGACATATCTGATTTTTGTCGGAATAACCGCTATTTTTGCCATTTTTTCCCATATCTGATTCTTGTCGGAAAAATCCGTTATTTTGTCATTTTTGTACATATCTGATTTTCGTCGAAAAATCCGTTATTTTGCCATTTTTGGACATATCTGATTTTTGTCGGAATAACCCCTATTTTTGCCATTTTTTCCCGTATTTGATTCTTGTCGGAAAAATCCGTTATTTTGTCATTTTTGTACATATCTGATTTTCGTCAAAAAATCCGTTATTTTGCAATTTTTGGACATATCTGATTTTTGTCGGAATAACCGCTATTTTTGCCATTTTTTCCCATATCTGATTCTTGTCGGAAAAATCCGTTATTTTGTCATTTTTGTACATATCTGATTTTTGTCGGAATAACCGCTATTTTTGCCATTTTTTCCCATATCTGAGTCTTGTCGAAAAAATCCGTTATTTTGTCATTTTTGTACATATCTGATTTTCGTCAAAAAATCCGTTATTTTGCAATTTTTGGACATATCTGATTTTTGTCGGAATAACCGCTATTTTTGCCATTTTTTGCACATATCTGATTTTCGTCAAAAAATCCGTTATTTTGTCATTTTTGGACATATCTGATTTTTGTCGGAATAACCGCTATTTTTGCCATTTTTTCCCATATCTGATTCTTGTGGGAAAAATCCGTTATTTTGTCATTTTTGTACATATCTGATTTTCGTCGAAAAATCCGTTATTTTGCAATTTTTGGACATATCTGATTTTTGTCGGAATAACCGCTATTTTTGTCATTTTTTTACATATCTGATTTTCGTCAAAAAAATCCGTTATTTTGTCATTTTTGGACATATCTGATTTTTGTCGGAATAACCGCTATTTTTGCCATTTTTTCCCATATCTGATTCTTGTCGGAAAAATCCGTTATTTTGTCATTTTTGTACATATCTGATTTTCGTCAAAAAATCCGTTATTTTGCCATTTTTGGACATATCTGATTTTTGTCGGAATAACCGCTATTTTTGCCATTTTTTCCCATATCTGATTCTTGTCGAAAAAATCCGTTATTTTGTCATTTTTGTACATATCTGATTTTCGTCAAAAAATCCGTTATTTTGCAATTTTTGGACATATCTGATTTTTGTCGGAATAACCGCTATTTTTGCCATTTTTTCCCATATCTGATTCTTGTCGGAAAAATCCGTTATTTTGTCATTTTTGGACATATCTGATTTTTGTCGGAATAACCGCTATTTTTGCCATTTTTTCCCATATCTGAGTCTTGTCGAAAAAATCCGTTATTTTGTCATTTTTGTACATATCTGATTTTCGTCAAAAAAATCCGTTATTTTGCAATTTTTGGACATATCTGATTTTTGTCGGAATAACCGCTATTTTTGCCATTTTTGCACATATCTGATTTTCGTCAAAAAATCCGTTATTTTGTCATTTTTGGACATATCTGATTTTTGTCGAAATAACCGCTATTTTTGCCATTTTTTCCCATATCTGATTCTTGTCGGAAAAATCCGTTATTTTGTCATTTTTGTACATATCTGATTTTCGTCGAAAAATCCGTTATTTTGCAATTTTTGGACATATCTTGATTTTTGTCGGAATAACCGCTATTTTTGCCATTTTTTCCCATATCTGATTCTCGTCGGAAAAATCCGTTATTTTGTCATTTTTGGACATATCTGATTTTTGTCGGAATAACCGCTATTTTTGCCATTTTTTCCCATATCTGAGTCTTGTCGAATAAATCCGTTATTTTGTCATTTTTGTACATATCTCATTTTCGTCAAAAAATCCGTTATTTTGTCATTTTTGGACATATCTGATTTTTGTCGGAATAACCGCTATTTTTGCCATTTTTTCCCATATCTGATTCTTGTCGAAAAAATCCGTTATTTTGTCATTTTTGTACATATCTGATTTTCGTCGAAAAATCCGTTATTTTGCCATTTTTGGACATATCTGATTGTTGTCGAAAAATCCGTTATTTTGTCATTTTTTTACATATCTGATTTTCGTCAAAAAATCCGTTATTTTGCAATTTTTGGACATATCTGATTTTTGTCGGAATAACCGCTATTTTTGCCATTTTTTCCCATATCTGATTTTTGTCGAAAAAATCCGTTATTTTGTGATTTTTGAACGTAACTGATTTTCGTTGAAAAATCCGTTATTATGTATTATTTATTTTTGTATTTTTTATTTTTGTCGGAATAACCGCTATTTTGTCATTTTTTTACATATCTGATTTTCGTCAAAAAATCCGTTATTTTGCAATTTTTGGACATATCTGATTTTTGTCGGAATAACCGCTATTTTTGCCATTTTTTCCCATATCTGATTCTTGTCGGAAAAATCCGTTATTTTGTCATTTTTGTACATATCTGATTTTCGTCAAAAAATCCGTTATTTTGCAATTTCTGGACATATCTGATTTTTGTCGGAATAACCCCTATTTTTGCCATTTTTTCCCGTATCTGATTCTTGTCGGAAAAATCCGTTATTTTGTCATTTTTGTACATATCTGATTTTCGTCAAAAAATCCGTTATTTTGCAATTTTTGGACATATCTGATTTTTGTCGGAATAACCGCTATTTTTGCCATTTTTTTCCATATCTGATTCTTGTCGGAAAAATCCGTTATTTTGTCATTTTTGTACATATCTGATTTTTGTCGGAATAACCGCTATTTTTGCCATTTTTTCCCATATCTGAGTCTTGTCGAACAAATCCGTTATTTTGTCATTTTTGTACATATCTGATTTTCGTCAAAAAATCCGTTATTTTGCAATTTTTGGACATATCTGATTTTTTGTCGGAATAACCGCTATTTTTGCCATTTTTGCACATATCTGATTTTCGTCAAAAAATCCGTTATTTTGTCATTTTTGGACATATCTGATTTTTGTCGAAATAACCGCTATTTTTGCCATTTTTTCCCATATCTGATTCTTGTGGGAAAAATACGTTATTTTGTCATTTTTGTACATATCTGATTTTCGTCGAAAAAATCCGTTATTTTGCAATTTTTGGACATATCTGATTTTTGTCGGAATAACCGCTATTTTTGTCATTTTTGTACATATCTCATTTTCGTCAAAAAATTCGTTATTTTGTCATTTTTGGACATATCTGATTTTTGTCGGAATAACCGCTATTTTTGCCATTTTTTCCCATATCTGAGTCTTGTCGAAAAAATCCGTTATTTTGTCATTTTTGTACATATCTGATTTTCGTCAAAAAAATCCGTTATTTTGCAATTTTGGACATATCTGATTTTTGTCGGAATAACCGCTATTTTTGCCATTTTTGCACATATCTGATTTTCGTCAAAAAATCCGTTATTTTGTCATTTTTGGACATATCTGATTTTTGTCGAAATAACCGCTATTTTTGCCATTTTTTCCCATATCTGATTCTTGTGGGAAAAATCCGTTGTTTTGTCATTTTTGTACATATCTGATTTTCGGCGAAAAATCCGTTATTTTGCAATTTTTGGATATATCTGATTTTTGTCGGAATAACCGCTAGTTTTGCCATTTTTTCCCATATCTGAGTCTTGTCGAACAAATCCGTTATTTTGTCATTTTTGTACATATCTGATTTTCGTCAAAAAATCCGTTATTTTGCAATTTTTGGACATATCTGATTTTTGTCGGAATAACCGCTATTTTTTTCCCATATCTGATTCTTGTCGGAAAAATCCGTTATTTTGTCATTTTTGTACATATCTGATTTTCGTCGAAAAATCCGTTATTTTGCCATTTTTGGACATATCTGATTGTTGTCGAAAAAATCCGTTATTTTGTCATTTTTTTACATATCTGATTTTCGTCAAAAAATCCGTTATTTTGTCATTTTTGGACATATCTGATTTTTGTCGGAATAACCGCTATTTTTGCCATTTTTCCCCATATCTGATTCTTGTCGGAAAATCCGTTATTTTGTCATTTTTGGACATATCTGATTTTCGTCGAAAAATACGTTATTTTGCTATTTTTGGACATATCTGATTTTCGTCGAAAAATCCGTTATTTTGCAATTTTTGGACAAATCTGATTTTTGTCGGAATAACCGCTATTTTGTCATTTTTTTACATATCTGATTTTCGTCAAAAAATCCGTTATTTTGCAATTTTTGGACATATCTAATTTTTGTCGGAATAACCGCTATTTTTGCCATTTTTTCCCATATCTGATTCTTGTCGGAAAAATACGTTATTTTGTCATTTTTGTACATATCTGATTTTCGGCGAAAAAACCGTTATTTTGCAATTTTTGGACATATCTGATTTTTGTCGGAATAACCGCTATTTTTTCCATTTTTTCCACATATCTGATTCTCGTCGAAAAAATCCGTTATTTTGTCATTTTTGTACATATCTGATTTTTGTCGGAATAACCGCTATTTTTGCCATTTTTTCCCATATCTGATTCTTGTCGGAAAAATCCGTTATTTTGTAATTTTTGTACATATCTGATTTTCGTCGAAAAAATCCGTTATTTTGCCATTATTGGACATATCTGATTGTTGTGGAAAAATCCGTTATTTTGTGATTTTTTGAACGTATCTGATTTTCGTTGAAAAAATCCGTTATTATGTAATTTTTGGATATATTTTTGATTTTTGTCGGAATAACCGCTATTTTTGCCATTTTTTGCACATATATGATTTTCGTCAAAAAATTCGTTATTTTGTCATTTTTGGACATATCTGATTTTTGTCGGAATAACCGCTATTTTTGCCATTTTTTCCCATATCTGATTCTTGTCGGAAAAAATCCGTTATTTTGTCATTTTTGGACATATCTGATTTTTGTCGGAATAACCCCTATTTTTGCCATTTTTTCCCCATATCTGATTCTTGTCGGAAAAATCCGTTATTTTGTCATTTTTGTACATATCTGATTTTCGTCGAAAAATCCGTTATTTTGCCATTTTTGGACATATCTGATTGTTGTCGAAAAAATCCGTTATTTTGTCATTTTTGTACATATCTGATTTTCGTCGAAAAAATCCGTTATTTTGTTATTTTTGTACATATCTGATTTTTGTCGGAATAACCGCTATTTTTGCCATTTTTTCCCATATCTGATTTTTGTCGAAAAATCCGTTATTTTGTCATTTTTGGACATATTTGATTTTTGTCGAAAAATTCGTTATTTTGCCATTTTTGCACATATCTGATTTTCGTCGAAAAATCCGTTATTTTGTAATTTTTGGACATATCTGATTTTTGTCGGAATAACCGCTATTTTTGCCATTTTTTCCCATATCTGATTCTTGTCGGAAAAATCCGTTATTTTGTCATTTTTGTAATTATCTGATTTTCGTCGAAAAATCCGTTATTTTGCAATTTTTGGACATATCTGATTGTTGTCGAAAAAACCGTTATTTTGTCATTTTTTTACATATCTGATTTTCGTCAAAAAAATCCGTTATTTTGCAATTTTTGGACATATCTGATTTTTGTCGGAATAACCGCTATTTTTGCCATTTTTTCCCATATCTGATTTTTTTCGAAAAAATCCGTTATTTTGTGATTTTTGAACGTAACTGATTTTCGTTGAAAAATCCGTTATTATGTATTATTTATTTTTGTAATTTTTGATTTTTGTCGGAATAACCGCTATTTTGTCATTTTTTACATATCTGATTTTCGTCAAAAAATCCGTTATTTTGCAATTTTTGGACATATCTGATTTTTGTCGGAATAACCGCTATTTTTGCCATTTTTTCCCATATCTGATTCTTGTCGGAAAAATCCGTTATTTTGTCATTTTTGTACATATCTGATTTTCGTCAAAAAATCCGTTATTTTGCCATTATTGGACATATCTGATTTTTGTCGGAATAACCCCTATTTTTGCCATTTTTTCCCGTATTTGATTCTTGTCGGAAAAATCCGTTATTTTGTCATTTTTGTACATATCTGATTTTCGTCAAAAAATCCGTTATTTTGCAATTTTTGGACATATCTGATTTTTGTCGGAATAACCGCTATTTTTGCCATTTTTTCCCATATCTGATTCTTGTCGGAAAAATCCGTTATTTTGTCATTTTTGGTCATATCTGATTTTTGTCGGAATAACCGCTATTTTTCCCATTTTTTCCCATATCTGATTCTTGTCGAAAAAATCCGTTATTTTGTAATTTTTGTACATATCTGATTTTCGTCGAAAAAATCCGTTATTTTGCAATTTTTGGACATATCTGATTTTTGTCGGAATAACCGCTATTTTTGCCATTTTTGCACATATCTCATTTTCGTCAAAAAATTCGTTATTTTGTCATTTTTGGACATATCTGATTTTTTGTCGAAATAACCGCTATTTTTGCCATTTTTTCCCCATATCTGATTCTTGTCGGAAAAATCCGTAATTTTGTCATTTTTGGACATATCTGATTTTTGTCGGATTAACCCCTATTTTTGCCATTTTTTCCCATATCTGATTCTTGTCGGAAAAATCCGTTATTTTGTCATTTTTGTAAATATCTGATTTTCGTCGAAAAATCCGTTATTTTGCCATTATTGGACATATCTGATTGTTGTCGAAAAAATCCGTTATTTTGTCATTTTTGTACATATCTGATTTTCGTCGAAAAATCCGTTATTTTGTTATTTTTGTACATATCTGATTTTTGTCGGAATAACCGCTATTTTTGCCATTTTTTCCCATATCTGATTTTTGTCGAAAAATCCGTTATTTTGTCATTTTTGGACATATTTGATATTTGTCGAAAAATTCGTTATTTTGCCATTTTTGCACAAATCTGATTTTCGTCGAAAAATCCGTTATTTTGTTATTTTTGGACATATCTGATTTTTGTCGGAATAACCGCTATTTTTGCCATTTTTTCCCATATCTGATTCTTGTCGGAAAAATCCGTTATTTTGTCATTTTTGTAATTATCTGATTTTCGTCGAAAAATCCGTTATTTTGCCATTTTTGGACATATCTGATTGTTGTCGAAAAATTCGTTATTTTGTAATTTTTTTACATATCTGATTTTCGTCAAAAAATCCGTTATTTTGCATTTTTTGGACATATCTGATTTTTGTCGGAATAACCGCTATTTTTGCCATTTTTTCCCATATCTGATTTTTGTCGAAAAAATCCGTTATTTTGTGATTTTTGAACGTAACTGATTTTCGTTGAAAAATCCGTTATTATGTATTATTTATGTTGAAATTAATATGTTAATAACAATGCACGCATGTATATCGATATAATTATCAATGTTAAAGAGTGTGGCCACTTAGCATTAACATTTGGCACACACTATGAATAATGTAAACTAACGTAATGGAGTCAGTCGCAAATAAACGTTCTTAAAGTACGAAACGTGTTTTTTCTATTATACTCTTCTTATACCAAGAACTTTCCTGTGAGCATACTCGTTCAATAGGTTATGGGCCCAGGCAACGGTTTGCGGCAAGAAGAGTGTGAGTTACGAACTCAGAGGTTTTAAATTGAGACATTCGCGACAAACGGTAAAGTGCGGCGTACCAATAGCAAAATGAGTGCTTTGTATCAAATAGAGAAGCTGGAGGAGAAGAATTATGATTCTTGGAGCATCCAGATGAAAAGCGTGCTGATACATGCAGAGCTATGGGAGGTGGCGTCGGGGAATTTACCAGAAGCAGATGCCGATGAAGACGTTAACTGGAGTGCATTAGATCGGAAGGCATTGGCCATGATCACGTTGAGTGTGAAAATTTCACAGTTGGGCTTTCTCAAGAATTGCACGTCGGCAAATAAAGCATGGATAAAGCTAAGAGACATCCATCAGCCTAGTGGACCTGTGCGTAAAGTTTCGCTTTACAAGAAGTTGCTGAATTTACGTATGTCAGAAGGTCAGAGTATGGCAAGTTATCTGAATATGTTCAGTGAGGTCGTGGATCAACTTGCTGCAGTTGATATTGAAATAAATGACGAGCTACAGACCATTATTTTGCTTTCGAGTCTTCCAGAACAATTTGAGAATTTTGTTGTCGCCATTGAGACGCGCGACGTTTTGCCGAAACTTGAAATTCTGTGTATAAAATTGAAAGAAGAAGGAGAGCGAAGGGAAAATGGAGAAAGACACACCGATAATGCGCGAGCATTTTCGGCAATGCAAAGTCAAGGTTGCGCGAATGGCGCCACAAAGAAGAAACACACAAACGTTGTCTGTTTCAAGTGCGGCGAAAAGGGGCATTATAAAGCGAATTGTCGCAGAGGCAATGCGACGCAGCAAGATGCAAAAGGCAAAGACAAAGCAAAGGGCGAGAACAAGCAGTTCAGCTTGTTGAATGCAGTGCATGCAAGCAGTTTCGACAGAAAGAAATGGTGCTTGGACAGCGGCGCAACGAGCCATATGTGTTGCGATAGGCAGCTTTTCACTTATTTCGAGCAGCACAACGAAATGATCGGATTGGCAGATGCAGCTTCATTACAAGCCGAGGGCAAAGGAGAAGTTGTGATAAAAACGAAAAGGCATAGAGTAAAGCTAATCAATGTGCTATACGTGCCAAAATTAAAGAACAATTTCATATCAGTGAGCCAAGCAGTAGCCAATAAATGTGTTGTGCATTTTGGACCGAATATCGCAAGAATTATACAAAGTGGTGAAGTAATTCTGGAGGTTAACAGAGCTGGAAGTCTGTATATGTTGGAGCCTGAGACTAACAGATGTTATGCTGCTGTTAATTGTGATGCGGCTTTGTGGCACAAGAGATACGGGCATGTTAACTACGCAAGTTTGCTCGAGATGTCGCAGAAAGGACTGGTGCGTGGATTGGGAAAGTTTGACGTAACACCGAGTATTCCTTGCAAGACGTGCATGGTGAGCAAAGTTCATGTTCAACCATTTCCGAGCGCAAGTGGAAGTCGTGCGCAACAGTTGCTGGAACTAGTTCATACAGACGTATGTGGACCATTTGAAACGAAGTCACTTGGAGGATCCAAATATTTCATCACATTCATTGATGACTGCTCGCGGCGTATCTTTGTGTATTTCCTGAAGGGTAAAGACGAGGTCTTTGACAAGTTCGTGGAATACAAGAACCTGGTAGAGCGGCAAACTGGAAGAAAGCTAAAATGTATTCGCAGCGACAACGGACGCGAATATATTAATAACAAGTTCGACAGTCATTTAAGGAGTCATGGTATTGCTAGACAGTTGACAGTAGCATACACCCCGCAACAAAATGGTGTTGCAGAAAGGGCGAATCGTACGTTGGTGGAGATGGCCAGATGTTTGTTGGTGCAGTCAGGATTAAGCCAGACGCTATGGGCTGAAGCAGTAAATACGGCAGTGTATTTGCGTAATCGTGCGTCTACTAGAGCGTTGTCTAACATGACGCCCATGGAAGCGTGGACTGGGAAAAAGCCAAATATCACTCATTTAAAAGTTTTTGGTTCCGTTTCAGTGGCACTCGACAAAGGACACCACAAAAGCAAGTTTGCAGCGAAGGGCAGACAATATCGTATGGTCGGATATTCAATGCAATCCAAAGGTTACCGACTTTACGATGCAGAGTCGAAACAGGTGCTGGAAAAACGAGACGTCGTTTTTGATGAATTAACCGGCACGGATCAGGCAAATGGAGACGTCGTAGAATTTGAATTGCGTTCGGCAAACCAAATAGAATCTTCCAATAACGACAACAATGACGATGAGGAGCTGAATTCATTCAAGGAAAGTGACAGCCATCAGTCAGGACCTGAAGCTACTGAAGAGAGTAGCAGTAATGAATCTTTTGCAAGTGCAGAAGAGAGCGATATTGTACAGGGTGGGCTAGCCATGCGTATCGGGCCTGGCAGACCAAAGATCTTGAGAACGGGCAGACCTGGACGCCCAAAGAAGCAGTACAATATACTCGGCGCAATGATTACAGGCGATGTAATTATTCCATCATCCTACGAGGAGGCGATGAACAGCATAGAAGCAGCCCATTGGCGCAAGGCTATGCAAAAGGAGCACGAAGCTTTGATGACAAATAAAACCTGGCAGCTTGCAGAATTGCCGAAGAACCAGCGAGCAATTGGCTGTAAGTGGGTTTTTAGTGTAAAGCGAGATGTATGCGGGCAGATACAACGATTTAAGGCCAGATTGGTGGCGAAAGGCTGCTCACAGCAGTACGGTGTTAACTACGGCGAAACGTTTTCACCAGTATGCCGATTAGAGAGCATGCGCCTGGTCTTGGCGTTGGCATCGGAGTTGCAATTATATTTGCATCAGATGGATGTATGCACGGCATACTTAAATAGTGATCTCACGGACACGGTGTATATGAAGCAACCTCAAGGATATGGAGATGACAATCAGACAGGAAAGGTTTTGTTACTCAAGAAGGCAATTTATGGATTGAAACAATCAGGAAGAGAATGGAATGCTAAGCTGGAGGGTGTGTTACGGAAATTGTTTTGCCGTATCAACGAGCCATGCTTGTACAAGCAAAATGCCGGAGGTAATCTCTCACTAATACTTGTCTATGTCGATGATCTTCTTATAGCATGCCAATCAAAAGAGGACTTGGTCAGAATTAAGAAGGCCATTAAAAGTTTTTGAGGGTGTGGAGAGGGGGACCGGTGGCGGTTGTTTTGGGCATGGCAATTCAACGAGATGGTGAACTTGGCGAAATCACATTGGGTCATACACAGTATATAACGGATCTCTTACGGCGCTATGGAATGGAAAATTGCAGAGAGGCTGCAACCCCGTTAGATGCAGGGCATCAGGTGGCATGCGAAAGTGACCAAGCCAGAAGGTTGACTTGAGGTCATATCAGTCAACAGTCGGAGAGTTAATGTGGTTAGCTCTTACAACCAGACCGGATATTTTGCATTCAGTAGCAAAATTGGCTCAGCGGAACAAGGATCCGCTTGCAGACCATCTAGCAGGCATCAAGCACGTTCTGCGGTACTTAGTGTCAACAATTGAGCTGAAGTTACACTATAAAAAGTGTGGAAAGCCTTTTGAAGGTTTTGTTGATGCAGATTGGGGCGGCGAC
>JAEIFK010000676.1:0-132994 GCA_018901825.1 Drosophila funebris | reverse complement strand
TAATTATTGGACTTCATCTTGATCTTGGGTTTGAAAATCCGTTATTTTGGGCTTAATCCTTTGAAAGATATCTGATTTTCAATGAAAATTCTGTATTTTTTTTATTATTATTAATAGACATTTTGATTGTTGCTTCCTCTGAAAAATCCCGTTATTTAGTGATTTTTGAACTGGATCAGGATTTTCAAGTTGGAAAATCCGTTTTGGTGTAATTTCGATATATTTTTACTTTAAGTCGAACAACTCGCTATTTTTGCCATTTTTGCCAACATATCTGATTTCTCAGTCGAAAAATAAGCCGTTATTTTGTCATTTTTGGAGTACATATCTGATTTTCGTCAGAAAAACCCGCTGGTCATTTGCCATTCTCGAACATATCTGATTCTTGTCGAAAAATCCGTCATTTTGTGATTTATGAACGTATCTGATTTTCGTTGAAAATCTAAACATATTAAGTGTAATTTTGATATATTTTTGATTTTTTAAGTCGAAAAACCCCATTTTTTCAACATATCTGATTTTGTTGAAAATTAAGCTATTTTGCTCAGCTTTGGGACATCTCGAATTTCGAAGACCCGTTATTTTCACATTTTTGCACATATCTGATTTCGTCGAAAATTCTGTTATTTTGTCATTTTGAACAATATCTGATTTGTTCCTGTAAAAAATTCCAAGTTATATTTTGTGCCATTTTTGCCCCAGCGTATCTGGATTCTAGTTTGAAAAACCGTTATTTTGTCATTTTTGGATACATATCATTTTTGTGTCTGAATTTCCAAACTGAATAAACCGCTATGTTTGTGCCATGTTTTCCCACATCTGATTCTCCCGTCGGAAAAATCCAAGTTATTTTGTCATTTTTGTACATTATCTGACTTTTCGTCTTAAATAAACTCCGTCATTTTGGCCATTTTTGCCCATATGTGATTCTTGCTCGAAAAGAATAATAGTATTATTTTCTGTGATTTTTGACACATATCTGATTTTCTTTGAAAAAACCGTTATTTTGGGCTTGATTTTTGGACATATCTTGATCGTGGTCGAAAAACCTGTTATTTTTATCATTTGCACATATCTGACCTTAAGCCTTGAAAAATTTTTGATTTTTGTCGGAATAACCGCTATTTTTGCCATTTTTTCCCGTATCTGATTTTTGTCGGAAAAATTCGTTATTTTTTGTGATTTTTGTACATATCTGATTTTCGTCGAAAAATCCGTTATTTTGCCATTTTTGTACATATCTGATTCTCGTCGGAAAAATCCGTTATTTTGTCATTTTTGTACATATCTGACTTTTCGGTCGAAAAATTCGTTATTTTGCCATTATTGGACATATCTTTGATTGTTGTCGAAAAACAAACGTTATTTTGTGGATTTTTGAACGTATCTGATTTTCGTTGAAAAATCCGTTATTAAAAATGTAATTTTTGGATATATATTTTTGATTTTTTGTCGGAATAACCGCTATTTTTGCACATATCTGATTCTGTCGGAAAATCCGTTATTTTGTCATTTTTGGACATATCTGATTTTTGTCGAAAAACCCATTATTTTGCCATTTTTGGACATATCTGATTTTGTTTGAATAAACCGTTATTTTTATTTTTGAACGTATCTGATTTTCGTCGAAAAATCCGTTATTATGTCATTTTTGTACATATCTGATTTTGTCGGAATAACCGCTATTTTTGCCATTTTTCCTATATCTGATTCTTGTCGGAAAATCCGTTATTTTGTCATTTTTGTACATATCTGATTTTTGTCGGAATAACCGTTATTTTGCCATTATTTTCGCATATCTGATTCTTGTCGGAAAAATCCGTTATTTTGTCATTTTTGTAACATATCTGATTTTCGTCGAAAAATCCGTTATTTTGCCATTATTGGATATCTAATCATGGATCGAAAAATCTGTTATTTTGTGATTTTTGAACGTATCTGATTTTCGTTAAAAAATCCGTTATTATGTAATTTTTGGATATATTTTTGATTTTGTCGGAATAACCGCTATTTTTGCCATTTTTGCAATATATCTGATTTTCGTCGAAAAATCCGTTTTTTGTCATTTTTGACATATCTGATTTTTTGTCGAATAACCGCTTTTTATTTATTTTTTAGCCATTTTTTCCCATATCTGATTCTTGTCGAAAAAATCCGTTATTTTGTTATTTTTTTGAACATATCTGATTTTCGTCGAAAAATCCGTTATTTTGCCATTTTTGTACATATCTGATTTTGCGTCGAAAACCTGTTATTTTGTCATTTTTGGACATATCTGGATTTTCGTCGAAAAAACCGTTATTTTCCCATTTTTACATATTTGATTTTGTCGAAAAATCCGTTATTTTGTCCATCTTTTGGACATAATCGGATTTTTGTCGAAATATCCGTTATTTTTTGCCATTTTTGCACATATCTGATTTTCGTCGAAAAATCGTTATTTTGAAAATTCATTTTTGGACATATCCTTTTTTTGTTGAATTAAACCGCTATTTTGCCATTTTTCAACATATCTGATTTTCGTCGAAAAATTCGTTATTTTGTCATTTTTGGACATATCTGATTTGTGTCGAAAAATCCGCTATTTTTGCATTTTTCGCCTATCTGATTTTCTTTGAAATATCAGTCATTTTGTGATTTTGGAACATATCTGATTTCTCGTTGAAAAAACCTGCTATTTTTGCCATTTTTGCACATATCTGATTTTCGTCGAAAAATTCGTTATTTTGTCATTTTTGTACATATCTGACTTTTTGTCGAAATAACCGTTATTTTGGCCATTTTTTGCCATATCTGATTCTTCTCGGAAAAATCCGTTATTTTGTCATTTTTGAACATATCTTGATTTTTATATTTTTGTCGGAAATATCCGCTATTTTGCCATTTTTGCCACATATCTGATTTTCGTCGAAAATCGTTATTTTGTCATTTTTGTATATATCTGGATTTGTTTCGAATAACCCGCTATTTTTGGCGCATTTTTTCCCATATCTGATTCCTGTCGAAAAATCCGTCATTTTGTGACTTTTGAACGTACCTCGATTTTCATTGAAAATTCCGTTATTTTGTCATTTTTTTGGACATATCTGATTTTCGTCGAAAAATCCTGTTATTTTGCCATTTTTGACATATCTGATTTTCGTCGGAAAATTCGTTATTTTGGTCACTTTTTATACATATCTGACTTTTCGTCGAAAAACCCGTTATTTTGCCATTATTGCACATATCTGATTGTTGTCGAAAAATCCGTTATTTTGTGATTTTTGAACGTATCTGATTTTCGGTCTGAAAAATCCCCTTTATTTATGTAATTTTTTGATATATTTTTGATTTTCGTCGGAATAACTGCTATATTTTGCCATTTTTGCACATATCTGATTTTCGTCGAAAAATCCGTTATTTTGCCATTTTTGGATCCCATATTCGATTTTTGTCGGAAATTAACCGCTATTTTATTTTTGCCATTTAAATGTTTTTCACCATAATAGGGATATCTGATTCTTGTCGAAAAACCGTTATTTTTTGTCATTTTTGTACATATCTGATTTTCGTCGAAAATCTCCGTTATTTTGCCATTATTGGACATATCTGATTGTTCCTCGAAAAATTCCGTTATTTTGTGATTTTGAACGTATCTGATTTTCGTTGAAAAATCCTTTATTATGTACTTTGTATATATTTTGATTTTTGTCGGAATAACCGCTATATTTGCACATATCTGATTTTCGTCGAAAAATGCGTTATTTTGTCACTTTATGGACATATCTGATTTTTGTCGTTTAAGAATAACCGCTATTTTTGCCATTATTCCCCATATCTGATTCTTTGTCGGAAAAATCCGTTATTTTGTCATTTTTGTACATATCTGATTTTCGTCCGAAAAATCCGTTATTTGCCATTTTTGGACATCTGCCGTTATTTTGTCATTTTTGTACATATCTGATTTTCGTCGAAAATTCATTTTTTTGCCATTATTGGACATATCTGATTGTTGTCGAAAAATTTGTTATTTTGTGATTTTTGAACGTATCTGATTTTCGTTGAAAAATCCGTTATTATGTAATTTTTGGATATATTTTTGATTTTTTGTCGGAATAACCGCTATTCTTCCCATTTTTGCCCCATATCTGATTCTCGTCGAAAAATTTATTTTGTCATTTTTGGGACATATCTGATTTTCGTCGAAAAATCCGTTATTTTGCCATTATTGGACATATCTGATTTTTGTCGGAAAAATCCGTTATTTTGTCATTTTGTACATATCTGATTTTCGTCGAAAAATTCATTTTTTTGCCATTATTGGACATATCTGATTGTTGTCGAAAAAATCCGTTATTTAGTGATTTTTTGAACGTATCTGATTTTCGTTGAAAAATCCGTTATTATGTAATTTTTGGATATATTTTTGATTTTTGTCGGAATAACCGCTATTTTTGCCATTTTTAATATTGATTTTCGTCGAAAAATTTGTTATTTTGTCATTTTTGGACATATTTGATTTTTGTCGGAATAACCGCTATTTTTGCCATTTTTTCCCATATCTGATTCTTGTCGGAAAAACCGTTCCGTCATTTTGTGATTTATGAACGTATCTGATTTTCGTTGAAAAATCCGTTATTTGTAATTTGTGGATATATTTTTGATTTTTGTCGGAATAACCTTATTTTTGCACATATCTGATTTTCGTCGAAAAATTCGTTATTTTGTCATTTTTGGACATATCTGATTTTTGTCGAAAAATCCGTTATTTTTCAAATTTTTGCACATATCTGATTTTCGTCGAAAAATCCGTTATTTTGTCATTTTTGGACATATCTGATTGTTCTCGAAAAATTCGTTATTTTGTGATTTTGAACGTATCTGATTTTCGTTGAAAAATCCCGTTATTATGTAATTTTTGGATATATTTTTGATTTTTGTCGGAATAACCGCTATTTTTGCACATATCTGATTTTCGTCGAAAAATTCGTTATTTTGTCATTTTTGGACATATCTGATTTTTGTCGGAATAACCGCTATTTTTGCCATTTTTCCCCATATCTGATTCTTGTCGAAAAATTCCTTATTTTGTCATTTTTGTACATATCTGATTTTTGTCGAAAAATTCATTTTTTTGCCATTATTGGACATATCTGATTGTTGTCGAAAAATCCGTTATTTTGTGATTTTTGAACGTATCTGATTTTCGTCGGAAAAATCCGTTATTTTGTCATTTTTTGACATATCTGATTTTCGTCGAAAGATCCGTTATTTTGCAATTTTTGCACATATCTGATTTTCGTCGAAAAATTCGTTATTTTTCATTTTTGGACATATCGGATTTTCGTCGGATAAACCGTTATTTTGCCATTATTGGACATATCTGATTGTTGTCGAAAAAATTCGTTATTTTGTGATTTTTGAACATATCTGATTTTCGTTGAAAAATCCGTTATTATGTAATTTTTGGATATATTTTTGATTTTTGTCGGAATAACCGCTATTTTTGCCATTATTCCCCATATCTGATTCTTGTCGAAAAATTCGTTATTTTGTCATTTTTGTACATATCTGATTTTTGTCGGAATAGCCGCTGTTTTTGCCATTTTTTCCATATGTGATTCTTGTCGAAAAATCCGTTATTTTGTCATTTTTGTACATATCTGATTTTCGTCGAAAAATCCGTTATTTTGCCATTATTGGACATATCTGATTCTTGTCGGAAAAATCCGTTATTTTGTCATTTTTGTACATATCTGATTTTCGTCGAAAATTCATTTTTTGCCATTATTGGACATATCTGATTGTTGTCGAAAAAATCCGTTATTTTGTGATTTTTGAACATATCTGATTTTCGTTGAAAAATCCGTTTTATGTAATTTTTTGGATATATTTTTGATTTTTTGTCGGAATAACCGCTATTTTTGCCATTTTTGCACATATCTGATTTTCGTCGAAAAATTCGTTATTTTGTCATTTTTGGACATTTTTGATTTTTGTCGGAATAACCGCTATTTTTGCCATTTTTTCCCATATCTGATTCTTGTCGGAAAAATCCGTTATTTTGTGATTTTTGAACGTATCTGATTTTCGTCGAAAAATTCGTTATTTTGTCATTTTTTGACATATCTGATTTTCGTCGAAAGATCCGTTATTTTGCAATTTTTGCACATATCTGATTTTCGTCGAAAAATTCGTTATTTTGTCATTTTTGGACATATCGGATTTTCGTCGATAAATCCGTTATTTTGCCATTATTGGACATATCTGATTGTTGTCGAAAAATCCGTTATTTTGTGATTTTTGAACGTATCTGATTTTCGTTGAAAAATCCGTTATTATGTAATTTTTTGGATATATTTTTGATTTTTGTCGGAATAACCGCTATTTTTGCCATTTTTGCACATATCTGATTTTCGTCGAAAAATTCGTTATTTTGTCATTTTTGGACATATCTGATTTTTGTCGGAATAACCGCTATTTTTGCCATTTTTTCCCATATCTGATTCTTGTCGGAAAAATCCGTTATTTTGTGATTTTTGAACGTATCTGATTTTCGTTGAAAAATCCGTTATTTTTGCAATTTTTGCACATATCTGATTTTCGTCGAAAAATCCGTTATTTTGTCATTTTTTGACATATCGGATTTTCGTCGAAAAATCCGTTATTTTGCCATTATTGGACATATCTGATTGTTGTCGAAAAAATCCGTTATTTTGTGATTTTTGAACGTATCTGATTTTCGTTGAAAAATCCGTTATTATGTAATTTTTGGATATATTTTTGATTTTTGTCGGAATAACCGCTATTTTTGCCATTTTTGCACATATCTGATTTTCGTCGAAAAATTCGTTATTTTGTCATTTTTGGACATATCTGATTTTTGTCGGAATAACCGCTATTTTTGCCATTTTTTCCCATATCTGATTCTTGTCGGAAAAATCCGTTATTTTGTCATTTTTGTACATATCTGATTTTTGTCGGAATAACCGCTATTTTTGCCATTTTTTCCCATATCTGATTCTCGTCGGAAAAATCCGTTATTTTGTCATTTTTGTACATATCTGATTTTTGTCGGAATAACCGCTATTTTTGCCATTTTTTCCCATATCTGATTCTCGTCGGAAAAATCCGTTATTTTGTCATTTTTGTACATATCTGATTTTCGTCGAAAAATCCGTTATTTTGCCATTATTGGACATATCTGATTCTTGTCGGAAAAATCCGTTATTTTGTCATTTTTGTACATATCTGATTTTCGTCGAAAAATTCGTTATTTTGCCATTATTGGACATATCTGATTGTTGTCGAAAAAATCCGTTATTTTGTGATTTTTGAACGTATCTGATTTTCGTTGAAAAATCCGTTAAATTGTAATTTTTGGATATATTTTTGATTTTTGTCGGAATAACCGCTATTTTTGCCATTTTTGCACATATCTGATTTTCGTCGAAAAATTCGTTATTTTGTCATTTTTGGAAATATCTGATTTTTGTCGGAATAACCGCTATTTTTGCCATTTTTTCCCATATCTGATTCTTGTCGGAAAAAAACGTTATTTTGTCATTTTTGTACATATCTGATTTTTGTCGGAATAACCGCTATTTTTGCCATTTTTTCCCATATCTGATTCTTGTCGGAAAAATCCGTTATTTTGTGATTTTTGAACGTATCTGATTTTCGTCGAAAAATCCGTTATTTTGTCATTTTTTGACATATCTGATTTTCGTCGAAAGATCCGTTATTTTGTCATTTTTGTACATATCTGATTTTCGTCGAAAAATCCGTTATTTTGTCATTTTTGTACATATCTGATTCTTGTCGGAAAAATCCGTTATTTTGTCATTTTTGTACATATCGGATTTTCGTCGAAAAATCCGTTATTTTGCCATTATTGGACATATCTGATTGTTGTCGAAAAAATCCGTTATTTTGTGATTTTTGAACGTATCTGATTTTCGTTGAAAAATCCGTTATTATGTAATTTTTGGATATATTTTTGATTTTTGTCGGAATAACCGCTATTTTTGCCATTTTTGCACATATCTGATTTTCGTCGAAAAATTCGTTATTTTGTCATTTTTGGACATATCTGATTTTTGTCGGAATAACCGCTATTTTTGCCATTTTTTTACCATATCTGATTCTTGTCGGAATAAACCGCTATTTTTGCCATTTTTTCCCATATCTGATTCTCATCGGAAAAATCCGTTATTTTGCCATTTTTTCACATATCTGATTCTTGTCGGAAAAATCCGTTATTTTGTCATTTTTGTACATATCGGATTTTCGTCGAAAAATCCGTTATTTTGCCATTATTGGACATATCTGATTGTTGTCGAAAAAATCCGTTATTTTGTGATTTTTGAACGTATCTGATTTTCGTTGAAAAATCCGTTATTATGTAAATTTTGGATATATTTTTGATTTTTGTCGGAATAACCGCTATTTTTGCCATTTTTGCACATATCTGATTTTCGTCGAAAAATTCGTTATTTTGTCATTTTTGGACATATCTGATTTTTGTCGGAATAACCGCTATTTTTGCCATTTTTTTACCATATCTGATTCTTGTCGGAAAAAACCGTTATTTTGTCATTTTTGTACATATCTGATTTTTGTCGAAAAATCCGTTATTTTGCCATTATTGGACATATCTGATTGTTCTCGAAAAATTCCGTTATTTTGTGATTTTTGAACGTATCTGATTTTCGTTGAAAAATCCGTTATTATGTAATTTTTGGATATATTTTTGATTTTTGTCGGAATAACCGCTATATTTGCACATATCTGATTTTCGTCGAAAAATTCGTTATTTTGTCATTTTTGGACATATCTGATTTTTGTCTGATTTTTGTCGGAATAACCGCTATTTTTGCCATTTTTTCCCATATCTGATTCTCGTCGAAAAACTCGTTATTTTGTCATTTTTGTACATATCTGATTTTTGTCGGAATAACCGCTGTTTTTGCCATTTTTTCCCATATGTCATTCTTGTCGAAAAATCCGTTATTTTGTCATTTTTGTACATATCTGATTTTCGTCGAAAAATCCGTTATTTTGCCATTATTGGACATATCTGATTCGTGTCGGAAAAATCCGTTATTTTGTCATTTTTGTACATATCTGATTTTCGTCGAAAAATTCATTTCTTTTGCCATTATTGGACATATCTGATTGTTGTCGAAAAATCCGTTATTTTGTGATTTTTGAACGTATCTGATTTTCGTTGAAAAATCCGTTTTATGTAATTTTTGGATATATTTTTGATTTTTGTCGGAATAACCGCTATTTTTGCCATTTTTTCCCATATCTGATTCTTGTCGGAAAAATCCGTCATTTTGTGATTTTTGAACGTATCTGATTTTCGTTGAAAAATCCGTTATTTTGCAATTTTTGCACATATCTCATTTTCGTCGGAAAAATCCGTTATTTTGTCATTTTTGTACATATCTGATTTTTGTCGGAATAACCGCTATTTTTGCCATTTTTTCCCATATCTGATTCTCGTCGGAAAACTCCGTTATTTTGTCATTTTTGTACATATCTGATTTTCGTCGAAAAATCCGTTATTTTGCCATTATTGGACATATCTGATTCTTGTCGGAAAAATCCGTTATTTTGTCATTTTTGTACATATCTGATTTTCATCGAAAAATTCGTTATTTTGCCATTATTGGACATATCTGATTGTTGTCGAAAAAATCCGTTATTTTGTGATTTTTGAACGTATCTGATTTTCGTTGAAAAATCCGTTATAATGTAGTTTTTGGATATATTTTTGATTTTTATCGGAATAACCGCTATTTTTGCCATTTTTGCACATATCTGATTTTCGTCGAAAAATTCGTTATTTTGTCATTTTTGTACATATCTGATTTTTGTCGGAATAACCGCTATTTTTGCCATTTTTTCCCATTTCTGATTCTTGTTGGAAAAAACCGTTATTTTGTCATTTTTGTACATATCTGATTTTTATCGAAAAATCCGTTATTTTGCCATTATTGGACATATCTGATTGTTCTCGAAAAATTCCGTTATTTTGTGATTTTTGAACGTATCTGATTTTCGTTGAAAAAATCCGTTATTATGTAATTTTTGGACATATTTTTTATTTTTGTCGGAATAACCGCTATATTTATTTACCGCTATAAATTCGTTATTTTCTCATTTTTGGACATATCTGATTTTTGTCGGAATAACCGCTATTTTTGCCATTATTCCCCATATCTGATTCTCGTCGAAAAATTCGTTATTTTGTCATTTTTGTACATATCTGATTTTCGTCGAAAAATCCGTTATTTTGCCATTATTGGACATATCTGATTCTTGTCGGAAAAATCCGTTATTTTGTCATTTTTGTACATATCTTATTTTTGTCGGAATAACCGCTATTTTTTCCCATATCTGATTCTCGTCGAAAAATTCGTTATTTTGTCATTTTTGTACATATCTGATTTTCGTCGAAAATTCCGTTATTTTGCCATTATTGGACATATCTGATTGTTGTCGAAAAAATCCGTTATTTTGTGATTTTTGAACGTATCTGATTTTCGTTGAAAAATCCGTTATTATGTAATTTTTGGATATATTTTTGATTTTTGTCGGAATAACCGCTATTTTTGCCATTTTTGAACATATCTGATTTTCGTCGAAAAATTCGTTATTTTGTCATTTTTGGACATATCTGATTTTTGTCGGAATAACCGCTATTTTTGCCATTTTTTTACCGTATCTGATTCTTGTCGGAAAAAACCGTTATTTTGTCATTTTTGTACATATCTGATTTTCGTCGAAAAATTCCGTTATTTTTAATTTTTGGACATATCTGATTTTCGTCGAAAGATCCGTTATTTTGCAATTTTTGCACATATCTGATTTTCGTCGAAAAATTCGTTATTTTGCCATTATTGGACATATCTGATTGTTGTCGAAAAAATCCGTTATTTTGTGATTTTTGAACGTATCTGATTTTTGTTGAAAAATCCGTTATTATGTAATTTTTGGATATATTTTTGATTTTTGTCGGAATAACCGCTATTTTTGCCATTTTTGCACATATCTGATTTTCGTCGAAAAATTCGTTATTTTGTCATTTTTGGACATATCTGATTTTTGTCGGAATAACCGCTATTTTTGCCATTTTTTTACCATATCTGATTCTTGTCGGAATAACCGCTATTTTTGCCATTTTTTCCCATATCTGATTCTCGTCGGAAAAATCCGTTATTTTGTCATTTTTGTACATATCTGATTCTTGTCGGAAAAATCCGTTATTTTGTCATTTTTGTACATATCGGATTTTCGTCGAAAAATCCGTTATTTTGCCATTATTGGACATATCTGATTGTTGTCGAAAAAATCCGTTATTTTGTGATTTTTGAACGTATCTGATTTTCGTTGAAAAATCCATTATTATGTAATTTTTGGATATATTTTTGATTTTTGTCGGAATAACCGCTATTTTTGCCATTTTTGCACATATCTGATTTTCGTCGAAAAATTCGTTATTTTGTCATTTTTGGACATATCTGATTTTTGTCGGAATAACCGCTATTTTTGCCATTTTTTTACCATATCTGATTCTTGTCGGAAAAAACCGTTATTTTGTCATTTTTGTACATATCTGATTTTTGTCGAAAAATCCGTTATTTTGCCATTATTGGACATATCTGATTGTTCTCGAAAAATTCCGTTATTTTGTGATTTTTGAACGTATCTGATTTTCGTTGAAAAATCCGTTATTATGTAATTTTTGGATATATTTTTGATTTTTGTCGGAATAACCCCCTATATTTGCACATATCTGATTTTCGTCGAAAAATTCGTTATTTTGTCATTTTTGGACATATCTGATTTTTGTCTGATTTTTGTCGGAATAACCGCTATTTTTGCCATTTTTTCCCATATCTGATTCTCGTCGAAAAATTCGTTATTTTGTCATTTTTGTACATATCTGATTTTTGTCGGAATAGCCGCTGTTTTTGCCATTTTTTCCCATATGTGATTCTTGTCGAAAAATCCGTTATTTTGTCATTTTTGTACATATCTGATTTTCGTCGAAAAATCCGTTATTTTGCCATTATTGGACATATCTGATTCTTGTCGGAAAAATCCGTTATTTTGTCATTTTTGTACATATCTTATTTTTGTCGGAATAACCGCTATTTTTTCCCATATCTGATTCTCGTCGAAAAATCCGTTATTTTGCCATTATTGGACATATCTGATTGTTGTCGAAAAAAATCCGTTATTTTGTGATTTTTGAACGTATCTGATTTTCGTTGAAAAATCCGTTATTATGTAATTTTTGGATATATTTTTGATTTTTGTCGGAATAACCGCTATTTTTGCCATTTTTTTACCGTATCTGATTCTTGTCGGAAAAAACCGTTATTTTGTCATTTTTGTACATATCTGATTTTCGTCGAAAAATTCCGTTATTTTTAATTTTTGGACATATCTGATTTTCGTCGAAAGATCCGTTATTTTGCAATTTTTGCACATATCTGATTTTCGTCGAAAAATTCGTTATTTTGCCATTATTGGACATATCTGATTGTTGTCGAAAAATCCGTTATTTTGTGATTTTTGAACGTATCTGATTTTTGTTGAAAAATCCGTTATTATGTAATTTTTGGATATATTTTTGATTTTTGTCGGAATAACCGCTATTTTTGCCATTTTTGCACATATCTGATTTTCGTCGAAAAATTCGTTATTTTGTCATTTTTGGACATATCTGATTTTTGTCGGAATAACCGCTATTTTTGCCATTTTTTTTACCATATCTGATTCTTGTCGGAATAACCGCTATTTTTGCCATTTTTTCCCATATCTGATTCTCGTCGGAAAAATCCGTTATTTTGTCATTTTTGTACATATCTGATTCTTGTCGGAAAAATCCGTTATTTTGTCATTTTTGTACATATCGGATTTTCGTCGAAAAATCCGTTATTTTGCCATTATTGGACATATCTGATTGTTGTCGAAAAAATCCGTTATTTTGTGATTTTTGAACGTATCTGATTTTCGTTGAAAAATCCATTATTATGTAATTTTTGGATATATTTTTGATTTTTGTCGGAATAACCGCTATTTTTGCCATTTTTGCACATATCTGATTTTCGTCGAAAAATTCGTTATTTTGTCATTTTTGGACATATCTGATTTTTGTCGGAATAACCGCTATTTTTGCCATTTTTTTACCATATCTGATTCTTGTCGGAAAAAACCGTTATTTTGTCATTTTTGTACATATCTGATTTTTGTCGAAAAATCCGTTATTTTGCCATTATTGGACATATCTGATTGTTCTCGAAAAATTCCGTTATTTTGTGATTTTTGAACGTATCTGATTTTCGTTGAAAAATCCGTTATTATGTAATTTTTGGATATATTTTTGATTTTTGTCGGAATAACCCCTATATTTGCACATATCTGATTTTCGTCGAAAAATTCGTTATTTTGTCATTTTTGGACATATCTGATTTTTGTCTGATTTTTGTCGGAATAACCGCTATTTTTGCCATTTTTTCCCATATCTGATTCTCGTCGAAAAATTCGTTATTTTGTCATTTTTGTACATATCTGATTTTTGTCGGAATAGCCGCTGTTTTTGCCATTTTTTCCCATATGTGATTCTTGTCGAAAAATCCGTTATTTTGTCATTTTTGTACATATCTGATTTTCGTCGAAAAATCCGTTATTTTGCCATTATTGGACATATCTGATTCGTGTCGGAAAAATCCGTTATTTTGTCATTTTTGTACATATCTGATTTTCGTCGAAAAATTCATTTTTTTGGCATTATTGGACATATCTGATTGTTGTCGAAAAAATCCGTTATTTTGTGATTTTTGAACGTATCTGATTTTCGTTGAAAAATCCGTTTTATGTAATTTTTGGATATATTTTTGATTTTTGTCGGAATAACCGCTATTTTTGCCATTTTTGCACATATCTGATTTTCGTCGAAAAATTTGTTATTTTGTCATTTTTTGACATATTTGAATTTTGTCGGAATAACCGCTATTTTTGCCATTTTTTCCCATATCTGATTCTTGTCGGAAAAATCCGTCATTTTGTGATTTTTGAACGTATCTGATTTTCGTTGAAAAATCCGGTATTTTGCAATTTTTGCACATATCTCATTTTCGTCGGAAAAATTCGTTATTTTGTCATTTTTTGACATATCGGATTTTTGTCGAAAGATCCGTTATTTTACCATTATTGGACATATCTGATTGTTGTCGAAAAATTCCGTTATTTTGTGATTTTTGAACGTATCTGATTTTCGTTGAAAAATCCGTTATTATGTAATTTTTGGATATATTTTTGATTTTTGTCGGAATAACCGCTATTTTTGCCATTTTTGCACATATCTGATTTTCGTCGAAAAATTCGTTATTTTGTCATTTTTGGACATATCTGATTTTTTGTCGGAATAACCGCTATTTTTGCCATTTTTTCCCATATCTGATTTTCGTCGGAAAAATCCGTTATTTTGTCATTTTTGTACATATCTGATTTTCGTCGAAAAATCCGTTATTTTGCCATTATTGGACATATCTGATTCTTGTCGGAAAAATCCGTTATTTTGTCATTTTTGTACATATCTGATTTTCGTCGAAAAATTCGTTATTTTGCCATTATTGGACATATCTGATTGTTGTCGAAAAAATCCGTTATTTTGTGATTTTTGAACGTATCTGATTTTCGTTGAAAAATCCGTTATTATGTAATTTTTGGATATATTTTTGATTTTTGTCGGAATAACCGCTATATTTGCACATATCTGATTTTCGTCGAAAAATTCGTTATTTTGTCATTTTTGGACATATCTGATTTTTGTCGGAATAGCCGCTGTTTTTGCCATTTTTTCCCATATGTGATTCTTGTCGAAAAATCCGTTATTTTGTCATTTTTGTACATATCTGATTTTCGTCGAAAAAATCCGTTAATTTGCCATTATTGGACATTTCTGATTCTCGTCGGAAAAATCCGTTATTTTGTCATTTTTGTACATATCTGATTTTCGTCGAAAAATTCATTTTTTTGCCATTACTGGACATATCTGATTGTTGTCGAAAAATTTGTTATTTTGTCATTTTTGGACATATTTGATTTTTGTCGGAATAGCCGCTATTTTTGGCATTTTTTCCCATATCTGATTCTCGTCAAAAAATTCGTTATTTTGTCATTTTTGTACATATCTGATTTTTGTCGGAATAGCCGCTGTTTTTGCCATTTTTTCCCATATGTGATTCTTGTCGAAAAATCCGTTATTTTGTGATTTTTGAACGTATCTGATTTTCGTTGAAAAATCCGTTATTATGTAATTTTTGGATATATTTTTGATTTTTGTCGGAATAACCGCTATATTTGCACATATCTGATTTTCGTCAAAAAATTCGTTATTTTGTCATTTTTGTACATATCTGATTTTTGTCGGAATAGCCGCTGTTTTTGCCATTTTTTCCCATATTTGATTCTTGTCGAAAAATCCGTTATTTTGTGATTTTTGAACGTATCTGATTTTCGTTGAAAAATCCGTTATTATGTAATTTTTGGATATATTTTTGATTTTTGTCGGAATAACCGCTATATTTGCACATATCTGATTTTCGTCAAAAAATTCGTTATTTTGTCATTTTTGTACATATCTGATTTTTGTCGGAATAGCCGCTGTTTTTGCCATTTTTTCCCATATTTGATTCTTGTCGAAAAATCCGTTATTTTGTCATTTTTGTACATATCTGATTTTCGTCGAAAAATCCGTTATTTTGCCATTATTGGACATATCTGATTGTTGTCGAAAAAATCCGTTATGTTGTGATTTTTGAACGTATCTGATTTTCGTTGAAAAATCCGTTATTATGTAATTTTTGGATATATTTTTGATTTTTGTCGGAATAACCGCTATTTTTGCCATTTTTGCACATATCTGATTTTCGTCGAAAAATTCGTTATTTTGTCATTTTTGGACATATCTGATTTTTGTCGGAATAACCGCTATTTTTGCCATTTTTTCCCATATCTGATTCTTGTCGGAAAAATCCGTTATTTTGTCATTTTTGGACATATCTGATTTTTTGTCGGAATAACCGCTATTTTTGCCATTTTTTCTCATATCTGATTCTCGTCGGAAAAATCCGTTATTTTGTCATTTTTGTACATATCTGATTTTTGTCGGAATAACCGCTATTTTTGCCATTTTTTCCCATGTCTGATTCTCGTCGGAAAAATCCGTTATTTTGTCATTTTTGTACATATCTGATTTTCGTCGAAAATTCCGTTATTTTGCCAATATTGGACATATCTGATTCTTGTCGGAAAAATCCGTTATTTTATCTTTTTTGTACATATCTGATTTTCGTCGAAAAATTCGTTATTTTGCCATTATTGGACATATCTGATTGTTGTCGAAAAAATCCGTTATTTTGTGATTTTTGAACGTATCTGATTTTCGTTGAAAAATCCGTTATTATGTAATTTTTGGATATATTTTTGATTTTTGTCGGAATAACCGCTATATTTGCACATATCTGATTTTCGTCGAAAAATTCGTTATTTTGTCATTTATGGACATATCTGATTTTTGTCGAAAGATCCGTTATTTTGCAATTTTTGCACATATCTGATTTTCGTCGAAAAATTCGTTATTTTTCATTTTTGGATATATTTTTGATTTTTGTCGGAATAACCGCTATATTTGCCATTTTTGCACATATCTGATTTTCGTCGAAAAATTCGTTATTTTGTCATTTTTGGACATATCTGATTTTTGTCGGAATAACCGCTAGTTTTGCCATTTTTTTACCATATCTGATTCTTGTCGGAAAAAACCGTTATTTTGTCATTTTTGTACATATCGGATTTTTTGTCGAAAAATCCGTTATTTTGCCATTATTGGACATATCTGATTGTTCTCGAAAAATTCCGTTATTTTGTGATTTTGAACGTATCTGATTTTCGTTGAAAAATCCGTTATTATGTAATTTTTGGATATATTTTTGATTTTTGTCGGAATAACCGCTATATTTGCACATATCTGATTTTCGTCGAAAAATTCGTTATTTTGTCATTTTTGGACATATCTGATTTTTGTCGGAATAACCGCTATTTTGCAATTTTTGCACATATCTGATTTTCGTCGAAAAATTCGTTATTTTTCATTTTTGGACATATCGGAATTTCGTCGAAAAATCCGTTATTTTGCCATTATTGGACATATCTGATTGTTGTCGAAAAAATCCGTTATTTTGTGATTTTTGAACGTATCTGATTTTCGTTGAAAAATCCGTTATCATGTAAATTTTGGATATATTTTTGATTTTTGTCGGAATAACCGCTATTTTTGCCATTTTTGCACATATCTGATTTTCGTCGAAAAATTCGTTATTTTGTCATTTTTGGACATATCTGATTTTTGTCGGAATAACCGCTATTTTTGCCATTTTTTCCCATATCTGATTCTTGTCGGAAAAATCCGTTATTTTGTCATTTTTGTACATATCTGATTTTTGTCGGAATAACCGCTAATTTTGCCATTTTTTCCCATATCTGATTCTCGTCGGAAAAATCCGTCATTTTGTCATTTTTGTACATATCTGATTCTTGTCGGAAAAATCCGTTATTTTGTCATTTTTGTACATATCGGATTTTCGTCGTAAAATCCGTTATTTTGTCATTTTTGGACATATTTTATTTTTGTCGGAATAACCGCTATTTTTGCCATTTTTTTTACCATATCTGATTCTCGTCGAAAAATCCGTTATTTTGTCATTTTTGTACATATCTGATTTTCGTCGAAAAATCCGTTATTTTGCCATTATTGGACTTATCTGATTCTTGTCGGAAAAATCCGTTATTTTGTCATTTTTGTACATATCTGATTTTCGTCGAAAAATTCATTTTTTTTTGCCATTATTGGACATATCTGATTGTTGTCGAAAAAAATCCGTTATTTAGTGATTTTTGAACGTATCTGATTTTCGTTGAAAAATCCGTTTTATGTAATTTTTGGATATATTTTTGATTTTTGTCGGAATAACCGCTATTTTTGCCATTTTTGCACATATCTGATTTTCGTCGAAAAATTTGTTATTTTGTCATTTTTTGACATATTTGATTTTTGTCGGAATAACCGCTATTTTTGCCATTTTTTCCCATATCTGATTCTTGTCGGAAAAATCCGTCATTTTGTGATTTTTGAACGTATCTGATTTTCGTTGAAAAATCCGTTATTTTGCAATTTTTGCACATATCTCATTTTCGTCGAAAAATTCGTTATTTTGTCATTTTTTGACATATCGGATTTTTGTCGAAAGATCCGTTATTTTGCCATTATTGGACATATCTGATTGTTGTCGAAAAAATCCGTTATTTTGTGATTTTTGAACGTATCTGATTTTCGTTGAAAAATCCGTTATTATGTAATTTTTGGATATATTTTTGATTTTTTGTCGGAATAACCGCTATTTTTGCCATTTTTGCACATATCTGATTTTCGTCGAAAAATTCGTTATTTTGTCATTTTTGGACATATCTGATTTTTGTCGGAATAACCGCTATTTTTGCCATTTTTTCCCATATCTGATTCTTGTCGGAAAAATCCGTCATTTTGTGATTTTTGAACGTATCTGATTTTCGTTGAAAAATCCGTTATTTTGCAATTTTTGCACATATCTCATTTTCGTCGAAAAATTCGTTATTTTGTCATTTTTTGACATATTACATTGACATTATTGGACATATCTGATTGTTGTCGAAAAAATCCGTTATTTTGTGATTTTTGAACGTATCTGATTTTCGTTGAAAAATCCGTTATTATGTAATTTTTGGATATATTTTTGATTTTTGTCGGAATAACCGCTATTTTTGCCATTTTTGCACATATCTGATTTTCGTCGAAAAATTCGTTATTTTGTCATTTTTGGACATATCTGATTTTTGTCGGAATAACCGCTATTTTTGCCATTTTTTCCCATATCTGATTCTTGTCGGAAAAATCCGTTATTTTGTCATTTTTGTACATATCTGATTTTTGTCGGAATAACCGCTATTTTTGCCATTTTTTCTCATATCTGATTCTCGTCGGAAAAATCCGTTATTTTGTCATTTTTGTACATATCTGATTTTTGTCGGAATAACCGCTATTTTTGCCATTTTTTCCCATATCTGATTCTCGTCGGAAAAATCCGTTATTTTGTCATTTTTGTACATATCTGATTTTCGTCGAAAATTCCGTTATTTTGCCAATATTGGACATATCTGATTCTTGTCGGAAAAATCCGTTATTTTATCTTTTTTGTACATATCTGATTTTCGTCGAAAAATTCGTTATTTTGCCATTATTGGACATATCTGATTGTTGTCGAAAAATCCGTTATTTTGTGATTTTTGAACGTATCTGATTTTCGTTGAAAAATCCGTTATTATGTAATTTTTGGATATATTTTTGATTTTTGTCGGAATAACCGCTATATTTGCACATATCTGATTTTCGTCGAAAAATTCGTTATTTTGTCATTTATGGACATATCTGATTTTTGTCGAAAGATCCGTTATTTTGCAATTTTTGCACATATCTGATTTTCGTCGAAAAATTCGTTATTTTTCATTTTTGGATATATTTTTGATTTTTGTCGGAATAACCGCTATATTTGCCATTTTTGCACATATCTGATTTTCGTCGAAAAATTCGTTATTTTGTCATTTTTGGACATATCTGATTTTTGTCGGAATAACCGCTAGTTTTGCCATTTTTTTACCATATCTGATTCTTGTCGGAAAAAACCGTTATTTTGTCATTTTTGTACATATAGGATTTTTGTCGAAAAATCCGTTATTTTGCCATTATTGGACATATCTGATTGTTCTCGAAAAATTCCGTTATTTTGTGATTTTGAACGTATCTGATTTTCGTTGAAAAATCCGTTATTATGTAATTTTTGGATATATTTTTGATTTTTGTCGGAATAACCGCTATATTTGCACATATCTGATTTTCGTCGAAAAATTCGTTATTTTGTCATTTATGGACATATCTGATTTTTGTCGGAATAACCGCTATTTTTGCCATTATTCCCCATATCTGATTCTTGTCGGAAAAATCCGTTATTTTGTCATTTTTGTACATATCTGATTTTAATCGGAATAGCCGCTGTTTTTGCCATTTTTTCCCATATGTGATTCTTGTCGAAAAATCCGTTATTTTGTCATTTTTGTACATATCTGATTTTCGTCGAAAAATTCATTTTTTTGCCATTATTGGACATATCTGATTGTTGTCGAAAAAATCCGTTATTTTGTGATTTTTGAACGTATCTGATTTTCGTTGAAAAATCCGTTATTATGTAATTTTTGGATATATTTTTGATTTTTGTCGGAATAACCGCTATTTTTGCCATTTTTGCACATATCTCATTTTCGTCGAAAAATTCGTTATTTTGTCATTTTTTGACATATCTGATTTTCGTCGAAAGATCCGTTATTTTGCAATTTTTGCACATATCTGATTTTCGTCGAAAAATTCGTTATTTTTCATTTTTGGACATATCGGATTTTCGTCGAAAAATCCGTTATTTTGCCATTATTGGACATATCTGATTGTTGTCGAAAAAATCCGTTATTTTGTGATATTTGAACGTATCTGATTTTCGTTGAAAAATCCGTTATCATGTAAATTTTGGATATATTTTTGATTTTTGTCGGAATAACCGCTATTTTTGCCATTTTTGCACATATCTGATTTTCGTCGAAAAATTCGTTATTTTGTCATTTTTGGACATATCTGATTTTTGTCGGAATAACCGCTATTTTTGACATTTTTTCCCATATCTGATTCTTGTCGGAAAAATCCGTTATTTTGTCATTTTTGTACATATCTGATTTTTGTCGGAATAACCGCTAATTTTGCCATTTTTTCCCATATCTGATTCTCGTCGGAAAAATCCGTCATTTTGTCATTTTTGTACATATCTGATTCTTGTCGGAAAAATCCGTTATTTTGTCATTTTTGTACATATCGGATTTTCGTCGTAAAATCCGTTATTTTGTCATTTTTGGACATATTTTATTTTTGTCGGAATAACCGCTATTTTTGCCATTTTTTTTTACCATATCTGATTCTCGTCGAAAAATCCGTTATTTTGTCATTTTTGTACATATCTGATTTTCGTCGAAAAATCCGTTATTTTGCCATTATTGGACTTATCTGATTCTTGTCGGAAAAATCCGTTATTTTGTCATTTTTGTACATATCTGATTTTCGTCGAAAAATTCATTTTTTTTGCCATTATTGGACATATCTGATTGTTGTCGAAAAAAATCCGTTATTTAGTGATTTTTGAACGTATCTGATTTTCGTTGAAAAATCCGTTTTATGTAATTTTTGGATATATTTTTGATTTTTGTCGGAATAACCGCTATTTTTGCCATTTTTGCACATATCTGATTTTCGTCGAAAAATTTGTTATTTTGTCATTTTTTGACATATTTGATTTTTGTCGGAATAACCGCTATTTTTGCCATTTTTTCCCATATCTGATTCTTGTCGGAAAAATCCGTCATTTTGTGATTTTTGAACGTATCTGATTTTCGTTGAAAAATCCGTTATTTTGCAATTTTTGCACATATCTCATTTTCGTCGAAAAATTCGTTATTTTGTCATTTTTTGACATATCGGATTTTTGTCGAAAGATCCGTTATTTTGCCATTATTGGACATATCTGATTGTTGTCGAAAAAATCCGTTATTTTGTGATTTTTGAACGTATCTGATTTTCGTTGAAAAATCCGTTATTATGTAATTTTTGGATATATTTTTGATTTTTGTCGGAATAACCGCTATTTTTGCCATTTTTGCACATATCTGATTTTCGTCGAAAAATTCGTTATTTTGTCATTTTTGGACATATCTGATTTTTGTCGGAATAACCGCTATTTTTGCCATTTTTTCCCATATCTGATTCTTGTCGGAAAAATCCGTTATTTTGTCATTTTTGTACATATCTGATTTTTGTCGGAATAACCGCTATTTTTGCCATTTTTTCCCATATCTGATTCTCGTCGGAAAAATCCGTTATTTTGTCATTTTTGTACATATCTGATTTTTGTCGGAATAACCGCTATTTTTGCCATTTTTTTCCCATATCTGATTCTCGTCGGAAAAATCCGTTATTTTGTCATTTTTGTACATATTTGATTTTCGTCGAAAATTCCGTTATTTTGCCAATATTGGACATATCTGATTCTTGTCGGAAAAATCCGTTATTTTATCTTTTTTGTACATATCTGATTTTCGTCGAAAAATTCGTTATTTTGCCATTATTGGACATATCTGATTGTTGTCGAAAAAATCCGTTATTTTGTGATTTTTGAACGTATCTGATTTTCGTTGAAAAATCCGTTATTATGTAATTTTTGGATATATTTTTGATTTTTATCGGAATAACCGCTATTTTTGCCATTTTTGCACATATCTGATTTTCGTCGAAAAATTCGTTATTTTGTCATTTTTGGACATATCTGATTTTTGTCGGAATAACCGCTATTTTTGGCATTTTTTTACCATATCTAATTCTTGTCGGAAAAAACCGTTATTTTGTCATTTTTGTACATATCTGATTTTTGTCGAAAAATCCGTTATTTTGCCATTATTGGAGATATCTGATTGTTCTCGAAAAATTCCGTTATTTTGTGATTTTTGAACGTATCTGATTTTCGTCGAAAAATCCGTTATTATGTAATTTTTGGATATATTTTTGATTTTTGTCGGAATAACCGCTATATTTGCACATATCTGATTTTCGTCTAAAAATTCGTTATTTTGTCATTTTTGGACATATCTGATTTTTTGTCGGAATAACCGCTATTTTTGCCATTATTCCCCATATCTGATTCTTGTCGGAAAAATCCGTTATTTTGTCATTTTTGTACATATCTGATTTTTGTCGGAATAGACGCTGTTTTTGCCATTTTTTCCCATATGTGATTCTTGTCGAAAAATCCGTTATTTTGTCATTTTTGTACATATCTGATTTTCGTCGAAAAATCCGTTATTTTGCCATTATTGGACATATCTGATTCTTGTCGGAAAAATCCGTTATTTTGTCATTTTTGTACATATCTGATTTTCGTCGAAAAATTCTTTTTTTTGCCATTATTGGACATATCTGATTGTTGTCGAAAGATCCGTTATTTTGCAATTTTTGCACATATCTGATTTTCGTCGAAAAATTCGTTATTTTTCATTTTTGGACATATCGGATTTTCGTCGAAAAATCCGTTATTTTGCCATTATTGGACATATCTGATTGTTGTCGAAAAAATCCGTTATTTTGTGATTTTTGAACGAATCTGCTTTTCGTTGAAAAATCCGTTATTATGTAATTTTTGGATATATTTTTGATTTTTGTCGGAATAACCGCTATATTTGCCATTTTTGCACATATCTGATTTTCGTCGAAAAATTCGTTATTTTGTCATTTTTGGACATATCTGATTTTTGTCGGAATAACCGCTAGTTTTGCCATTTTTTTTACCATATCTGATTCTTGTCGGAAAAAACCGTTATTTTGTCATTTTTGTACATATCTGATTTTTGTCGAAAAATCGGTTATTTTGCCATTATTGGACATATCTGATTGTTCTCGAAAAATTCCGTTATTTTGTGATTTTGAACGTATCTGATTTTCGTTGAAAAATCCGTTATTATGTAATTTTTGGATATATTTTTGATTTTTGTCGGAATAACCGCTATATTTGCCATTTTTGCACATATCTGATTTTCGTCGAAAAATTCGTTATTTTGTCATTTTTGGACATATCTGATTTTTGTCGGAATAACCGCTATTTTTGCCATTATTCCCCATATCTGATTCTTGTCGGAAAAATCCGTTATTTTGTCATTTTTGTACATATCTGATTTTTTGTCGGAATAGACGCTGTTTTTGCCATTTTTTCCCATATGTGATTCTTGTCGAAAAATCCGTTATTTTGTCATTTTTGTACATATCTGATTCTTGTCGGAAAAATCCGTTATTTTGTCATTTTTGTACATATCGGATTTTCGTCGAATGATCCGTTATTTTGCAATTTTTGCACATATCTGATTTTCGTCGAAAAATTCGTTATTTTTCATTTTTGGACATATCTGATTTTTGTCGGAATAACCGTTAGTTTTGCCATTTTTTTACCATATCTGATTCTTGTCGGAAAAAACCGATTTTCGTCGAAAAATTCGTTATTTTGTCATTTTTGGACATATCTGATTTTCGTCGAAAGATCCGTTATTTTGCAATTTTTGCACATATCTGATTTTCGTCGAAAAATTCGTTATTTTTCATTTTTGGACATATCTGATTTTTGTCGGAATAACCGCTAGTTTTGCCATTTTTTTACCATATCTGATTCTTGTCGGAAAAAACCGATTTTCGTCGAAAAATTCGTTATTTTGTCATTTTTGGCCATATCTGATTTTCGTCGAAAGATCCGTTATTTTGCAATTTTTGCACATATCTGATTTTCGTCGAAAAATTCGTTATTTTTCATTTTTGGACATATCGGATTTTCGTCGAAAAATCCGTTATTTTGCCATTATTGGACATATCTGATTGTTGTCGAAAAAATCCGTTATTTTGTGATTTTTGAACGTATCTGATTTTCGTTGAAAAATCCGTTATCATGTAATTTTTGGATATATTTTTGATTTTTTGTCGGAATAACCGCTATTTTTGCCATTTTTGCACATATTTGATTTTCGTCGAAAAATTCGTTATTTTGTCATTTTTGGACATATCTGATTTTTGTCGGAATAACCGCTATTTTTGCCATTTTTTCCCATATATGATTCTTGTCGGAAAAATCCGTTTTTTTGTCATTTTTGTACATATCTAATTTTTGTCGGAATAACCGCTAATTTTGCCATTTTTTTCCCATATCTGATTCTCGTCGGAAAAATCCGTCATTTTGTCATTTTTGTACATATCTGATTCTTGTCGGGAAAAATCCGTTATTTTGTCATTTTTGTACATATCGGATTTTCGTCGTAAAATCCGTTATTTTGTCATTTTTGGACATATTTTATTTTTGTCGGAAAACCCGCTATTTTTGCCATTTTTTTTACCATATCTGATTCTTGTCGGAAAAAACCGTTATTTTGTCATTTTTGTACATATCTGATTTTTGTCGAAAAATCCGTTATTTTGCCATTATTGGACATATCTGATTGTTCTCGAAAAATTCCGTTATTTTGTGATTTTTGAACGTATCTGATTTTCGTTGAAAAATCCGTTTTATGTAATTTTTGGATATATTTTTGATTTTTGTCGGAATAACCGCTATTTTTGCCATTTTTGCACATATCTGATTTTTGTCGAAAAATTTGTTATTTTGTCATTTTTTGACATATTTGATTTTTGTCGGAATAACCGCTATTTTTGCCATTTTTTCCCATATCTGATTCTTGTCGGAAAAATCCGTCATTTTGTGATTTTTGAACGTATCTGATTTTCGTTGAAAAATCCGTTATTTTGCAATTTTTGCACATATCTCATTTTCGTCGAAAAATTCGTTATTTTGTCATTTTTTGACATATCGGATTTTTGTCGAAAGATCCGTTATTTTGCCATTATTGGACATATCTGATTGTTGTCGAAAAAATCAGTTATTTTGTGATTTTTGAACGTATCTGATTTTCGTTGAAAAATCCGTTATTATGTAATTTTTGGATATATTTTTGATTTTTGTCGGAATAACCGCTATTTTTGCCATTTTTGCACATATCTGATTTTCGTCGGAAAAATCCGTTATTTTGTCATTTTTGTACATATCTGATTTTTGTCGGAATAACCGCTATTTTTGCCATTTTTTCCCATATCTGATTCTTGTCGGAAAAATCCGTTATTTTGTCATTTTTGTACATATCTGATTTTTGTCGGAATAACCGCTATTTTTGCCATTTTTTCCCATATCTGATTCTCGTCGGAAAAATCCGTTATTTTGTCATTTTTGTACATATCTGATTTTTATCGGAATAACCGCTATTTTTGCCATTTTTTTCCCATATCTGATTCTCGTCGGAAAAATCCGTTATTTTGTCATTTTTGTACATATCTGATTTTCGTCGAAAATTCCGTTATTTTGCCATTATTGGACATATCTGATTCTTGTCGGAAAAATCCGTTATTTTGTCATTTTTGTACATATCTGATTTTCGTCGAAAAATTCGTTATTTTGCCATTATTGGACATATTTGATTGTTGTCGAAAAAATCCGTTATTTTGTGATTTTTGAACGTATCTGATTTTCGTTGAAAAATCCGTTATTATGTAATTTTTGGATATATTTTTGATTTTTGTCGGAATAACCGCTATTTTTGCCATTTTTGCACATATCTGATTTTCGTCGAAAAATTCGTTATTTTGTCATTTTTGGACATATCTGATTTTTGTCGGAATAACCGCTATTTTTGCCATTATTCCCCATATCTAATTCTTGTCGGAAAAATCCGTTATTTTGTCATTTTTGTACATATCTGATTTTTGTCGGAATAACCGCTATTTTTGCCATTTTTTCCCATATCTGATTCTCGTCGAAAAATTCGTTATTTTGTCATTTTTGTACATATCTGATTTTCGTCGAAAAATTTATTTTTTTGCCATTATTGGACATATCTGATTGTTGTCGAAAAAATCCGTTATTTTGTCATTTTTTTACATATCTAATTTTCGTCAAAAAATCCATTGTTTTGCAATTTTTGGACTTATCTGAATTTTGTCGGAATAACCGCTATTTTTGCCATTTTTTTCCCATATCTGATTCTTGTCGGAAAAATCCGTTATTTTGTCATTTTTGTACATATCTGATTTTCGTCGAAAAATCCGTTATTTTGCAATTTTTGGACATATCTGATTTTTGTCGGAATAACCGCTATTTTTGCCATTTTTTCCCATATCTGATTCTTGTCGGAAAAATCCGTTATTTTGTCATTTTTGTACATATCTAATTTTCGTCAAAAAATCCATTGTGTTGCAATTTTTGGACATATCTGAATTTTGTCGGAATAACCGCTATTTTTGCCATTTTTTCCCATATCTGATTCTTGTCGGAAAAATCTGTTATTTTGTCATTTTTGTACATATCTGATTTTTGTCGAAAAATTGGTTATTTTGTCATTATTGGACATATCTGATTTTTGTCGGAATAACCGCTATTTTTGCCATTTTTTCCCATATCTGATTCTTGTCGGAAAAATCCGTTATTTTGTCATTTTTGTACATATCTGATTTTTATCGGAATAGCCGCTATTTTTGTCATTTTTTCCCATATCTGATTCTCGTCGGAAAAATCCGTTATTTTGTCATTTTTGTACATATCTGATTTTCGTCGAAAAATTCGTTATTTTGCCATTATTGGACATATCTGATTGTTGTCGAAAAAATCCGTTATTTTGTGATTTTTGAACGTATCTGATTTTAGTTGAAAAATCCGTTATTATGTAATTTTTGGATATATTTTTGATTTTTGTCGGTATAACCGCTATTTTTGCCATTTTTGCACATATCTGATTTTCGTCGAAAAATTCGTTATTTTGTCATTTTTGGACATATCTGATTTTTGTCGGAATAACCGCTATTTTTGCAATTTTTTTACCATATCTGATTCTTGTCAGAAAAATCCGTTATTTTGTCATTTTTGTACATATCTGATTTTCGTCGAAAAATCCGTTATTTTGCAATTTTTGGACATATCTGATTTTTGTCGGGATAACCGCTATTTTTGCCATTTTTTTCCCATATCTGATTCTTGTCGGAAAAAACCGTTATTTTGTCATTATTGTACATATCTGATTTTTGTCGAAAAATCTGTTATTTTGCCATTATTGGACATATCTGATTGTTCTCGAAAAATTCCGTTATTTTGTGTTTATAAAATTAAATAATTTTTGGATATATTTTTGTCGGAATTACCGCTATTTTTGCCATTTTTTCCCATATCTGATTCTTGTCGGAAAAATCCGTTATTTTGTCATTTTTGTACATATCTGATTTTTGACGAAAAATCTATTATTTTGCCATTATTGGACATATCTGATTGTTCTCGAAAAAGTCCATTATTTTGTGATTCTTGAACGTATCTGATTTTCGTTGAAAAATCCGTTATTATGTAATTTTTGGATATATTTTTGTCGGAATTACAGCTATTTTTGCCATTTTTTCCCATATCTGATTCTTGTCGGAAAAATAAGTTATTTTGTCATTTTTGTCCATATCTGATTTTCGGCGAAAAATCCGTTATTTTGTCATTTTTGTACATATCTGATTTTTGTCGGAATAGCCGCTATTTTTGCCATTATTCCCCATATCTGATTCTTGTCGGAAAAAACCGTTATTTTGTCATTTTTGTACATATCTGATTTTCGTCGAAAAATTCATATTTTTGCCATTATTGGACATATCTGATTGTTGTCGAAAAAATCCGTTATTTTGTCATTTTTTTACATATCTAATTTTCGTCAAAAAATCCATTGTTTTGCAATTTTTGGACATATCTGAATTTTGTCGGAATAACCGCTATTTTTGCCATTTTTTCCCATATCTGATTGTTGTCGGAAAAATCCGTTATTTTGTCATTTTTGTACATATCTGATTTTCGTCGAAAAATCCGTTATTTTGCAATTTTTGGACATATCTGATTTTTGTCGGAATAACCGCTATTTTTGCCATTTTTTCCCATATCTGATTGTTGTCGGAAAAATCCGTTATTTTGTCATTTTTGTACATATCTGATTTTCGTCGAAAAATTCATTTTTTTGCCATTATTGGACATATCTGATTGTTGTCGAAAAAATCCGTTATTTTGTCATTTTTTTACATATCTAATTTTCGTCAAAAAATCCATTGTTTTGCAATTTTTGGACATATCTGAATTTTGTCGGAATAACCGCTATTTTTGCCATTTTTTCCCATATCTGATTGTTGTCGGAAAAATCCGTTATTTTGTCATTTTTGTACATATCTAATTTTCGTCAAAAAATCCATTGTTTTGCAATTTTTGGACATATCTGAATTTTGTCGGAATAACCGTTATTTTTGCCATTTTTTCCCATATCTGATTCTTGTCGGAAAAATCTGTTATTTTGTCATTTTTGTACATATCTGATTTTTGTCGAAAAATTGGTTATTTTGTCATTATTGGACATATCTGATTTTTGTCGGAATAACCGCTATTTTTGCCATTTTTTTCCCATATCTGATTCTTGTCGGAAAAATCCGTTATTTTGTCATTTTTGTACATATCTGATTTTTATCGGAATAGCCGCTATTTTTGTCATTTTTTCCCATATCTGATTCTCGTCGGAAAAATCCGTTATTTTGTCATTTTTGTACATATCTGATTTTCGTCGAAAAATTCGTTATTTTGCCATTATTGGACATATCTGATTGTTGTCGAAAAAATCCGTTATTTTGTGATTTTTGAACGTATCTGATTTTAGTTGAAAAATCCGTTATTATGTAATTTTTGGATATATTTTTGATTTTTGTCGGAATAACCGCTATTTTTGCCATTTTTGCACATATCTGATTTTCGTCGAAAAATTCGTTATTTTGTCATTTTTGTACATATCTGATTTTTGTCGGAATAACCGCTATTTTTGCAATTTTTTTACCATATCTGATTCTTGTCAGAAAAATCCGTTATTTTGTCATTTTTGTACATATCTGATTTTCGTCGAAAAATCCGTTATTTTGCAATTTTTGGACATATCTGATTTTTGTCGGGATAACCGCTATTTTTGCCATTTTTTCCCATATCTGATTCTTGTCGGAAAAAACCGTTATTTTGTCATTATTGTACATATCTGATTTTTGTCGAAAAATCTGTTATTTTGCCATTATTGGACATATCTGATTGTTCTCGAAAAATTCCGTTATTTTGTGTTTATAAAATTAAATAATTTTTGGATATATTTTTGTCGGAATTACCGCTATTTTTGCCATTTTTTCCCATATCTGATTCTTGTCGGAAAAATCCGTTATTTTGTCATTTTTGTACATATCTGATTTTTGACGAAAAATCTATTATTTTGCCATTATTGGACATATCTGATTGTTCTCGAAAAAGTCCATTATTTTGTGATTCTTGAACGTATCTGATTTTCGTTGAAAAATCCGTTATTATGTAATTTTTGGATATATTTTTGTCGGAATTACAGCTATTTTTGCCATTTTTTTCCCATATCTGATTCTTGTCGGAAAAATAAGTTATTTTGTCATTTTTGTCCATATCTGATTTTCGGCGAAAAATCCGTTATTTTGTCATTTTTGTACATATCTGATTTTTGTCGGAATAGCCGCTATTTTTGCCATTATTCCCCATATCTGATTCTTGTCGGAAAAAACCGTTATTTTGTCATTTTTGTACATATCTGATTTTCGTCGAAAAATTCATATTTTTGCCATTATTGGACATATCTGATTGTTGTCGAAAAAATCCGTTATTTTGTCATTTTTTTACATATCTAATTTTCGTCAAAAAATCCATTGTTTTGCAATTTTTGGACATATCTGAATTTTGTCGGAATAACCGCTATTTTTGCCATTTTTTCCCATATCTGATTGTTGTCGGAAAAATCCGTTATTTTGTCATTTTTGTACATATCTGATTTTCGTCGAAAAATCCGTTATTTTGCAATTTTTGGACATATCTGATTTTTGTCGGAATAACCGCTATTTTTGCCATTTTTTCCCATATCTGATTGTTGTCGGAAAAATCCGTTATTTTGTCATTTTTGTACATATCTGATTTTCGTCGAAAAATTCATTTTTTTGCCATTATTGGACATATCTGATTGTTGTCGAAAAAATCCGTTATTTTGTCATTTTTTTACATATCTAATTTTCGTCAAAAAATCCATTGTTTTGCAATTTTTGGACATATCTGAATTTTGTCGGAATAACCGCTATTTTTGCCATTTTTTTCCCATATCTGATTGTTGTCGGAAAAATCCGTTATTTTGTCATTTTTGTACATATCTGATTTTCGTCGAAAAATTCGTTATTTTGCAATTTTTGGACATATCTGATTTTTGTCGGAATAACCGCAATTTTTGCCATTTTTTCCCATATCTGATTCTTGTCGGAAAAATCCGTTATTTTGTCATTTTTGTACATATCTAATTTTCGTCAAAAAATCCATTGTTTTGCAATTTTTGGACATATCTGAATTTTGTCGGAATAACCGTTATTTTTGCCATTTTTTCCCATATCTGATTCTTGTCGGAAAAATCTGTTATTTTGTCATTTTTGTACATATCTGATTTTTGTCGAAAAATTGGTTATTTTGTCATTATTGGACATATCTGATTTTTGTCGGAATAACCGCTATTTTTGCCATTTTTTCCCATATCTGATTCTTGTCGGAAAAATCCGTTATTTTGTCATTTTTGTACATATCTGATTTTTATCGGAATAGCCGCTATTTTTGTCATTTTTTCCCATATCTGATTCTCGTCGGAAAAATCCGTTATTTTGTCATTTTTGTACATATCTGATTTTCGTCGAAAAATTCGTTATTTTGCCATTATTGGACATATCTGATTGTTGTCGAAAAAATCCGTTATTTTGTGATTTTTGAACGTATCTGATTTTAGTTGAAAAATCCGTTATTATGTAATTTTTGGATATATTTTTGATTTTTGTCGGAATAACCGCTATTTTTGCCATTTTTGCACATATCTGATTTTCGTCGAAAAATTCGTTATTTTGTCATTTTTGGACATATCTGATTTTTGTCGGAATAACCGCTATTTTTGCAATTTTTTTACCATATCTGATTCTTGTCGGAAAAATCCGTTATTTTGTCATTTTTGTACATATCTGATTTTCGTCGAAAAATCCGTTATTTTGCAATTTTTGGACATATCTGATTTTTGTCGGGATAACCGCTATTTTGCCATTTTTTCCCATATCTGATTCTTGTCGGAAAAAACCGTTATTTTGTCATTATTGTACATATCTGATTTTTGTCGAAAAATCTGTTATTTTGCCATTATTGGACATATCTGATTGTTCTCGAAAAATTCCGTTATTTTGTGATTTTTGAACGTATCTGATTTTCGTTGAAAAATCCGTTATCAAATAATTTTTGGATATATTTTTGTCGGAATTACCGCTATTTTTGCCATTTTTTCCCATATCTGATTCTTGTCGGAAAAATCCGTTATTTTGTCATTTTTGTACATATCTGATTTTTGACGAAAAATCTATTATTTTGCCATTATTGGACATATCTGATTGTTCTCGAAAAAGTCCATTATTTTGTGATTTTTGAACGTATCTGATTTTCGTTGAAAAATGTATGTAATTTTTGGATATATTTTTGTCGGAATTACAGCTATTTTTGCCATTTTTTCCCATATCTGATTCTTGTCGGAAAAATAAGTTATTTTGTCATTTTTGTCCATATCTGATTTTCGGCGAAAAATCCGTTATTTTGTCATTTTTGTACATATCTGATTTTTGTCGGAATAGCCGCTATTTTTGCCATTATTCCCCATATCTGATTCTTGTCGGAAAAAACCGTTATTTTGTCATTTTTGTACATATCTGATTTTCGTCGAAAAATTCATTTTTTTGCCATTATTGGACATATCTGATTGTTCTCGAAAAATTCCGTTATTTTGTGATTTTTGAACGTATCTGATTTTCGTTGAAAAATCCGTTATTATGTAATTTTTGGATATATTTTTGATTTTTTTCGGAATAACCGCTATATTTGCACATATCTGATTTTCGTCGAAAAATTCGTTATTTTGTCATTTTTGGACATATCTGATTTTTTGTCGGAATAACCGCTATTTTTGCCATTATTCCCCATATCTGATTCTTGTCGGAAAAGTCCGTTATTTTGTCATTTTTGTACATATCTGATTTTTGTCGGAATAACCGCTATTTTTGCCATTTTTTCCCATATCTGATTCTCGTCGGAAAAATCCGTTATTTTGTCATTTTTGTACATATCTGATTTTCGTCGAAAAATCCGTTATTTTGTCATTTTTGTACATATCTCATTTTCGTCGAAAAATCCGTTATTTTGTCATTTTTGTACATATCTGATTTTTGTCGGAATAACCGCTATTTTTGCCATTTTTTCCCATATCTGATTCTCGTCGGAAAAATCCGTTATTTTGTCATTTTTGTACATATCTGATTTTCGTCGAAAAATCCGTTATTTTGCCATTATTGGACATATCTGATTCTTGTCGGAAAAATCCGTCATCTTGTGATTTTTGAACGTATCTGATTTTCGTTGAAAAATCCGTTATTTTGCAATTTTTTCCCATATCTGATTCTTGTCGGAAAATCCGTTATTTTGCCATTATTGGACATATCTGATCCTTGTCGGAAAAATCCGTTTTTTTGTAATTTTTGTACATATCTGATTTTCGTCGAAAAATTCGTTATTTTGCCATTATTGGACATATCTGATTGTTGTCGAAAAAATCCGTTATTTTGTGTTTTTTGAACGTATCTGATTTTGAAAAATCCGTTTTATGTAATTTTTGGATATATTTTTGATTTTTGTCGGAATAACCGCTATTTTTGCACACATCTGATTTTCGTCGAAAAATTTGTTATTTTGTCATTTTTGGACATATTTGATTTTTGTCGGAATAACCGCTATTTTGGCCATTTTTTTCCCATATCTGATTCTTGTCGGAAAAATCCGTCATCTTGTGATTTTTGAACGTATCTGATTTTCGTTGAAAAATCCGTTATTTTGCAATTTTTGCACATATCTCATTTTCGTCGAAAAATTCGTTATTTTGTCATTTTTGGACATATCGGATTTTTGCCGAAAGATCCGTTATTTTCCAAATTTTGCACATATCTGATTTTCGTCGAAAAATCCGTTATTTTGCCATTATTGGACATATCTGATTGTTCTCGAAAAAGTCCATTATTTTGTGATTTTTGAAGGTATCTGATTTTCGTTGAAAAATCCGTTATTATGTAATTTTTGGATATATTTTTGTCGGAATTACAGCTATTTTTGCCATTTTTTTCCCATATCTGATTCTTGTCGGAAAAATAAGTTATTTTGTCATTTTTGTACATATCTGATTTTCGGCGAAAAATCCGTTATTTTGTCATTTTTGTACATATCTGATTTTTGTCGGAATAACCGCTATTTTTGCCATTATTCCCCATATCTGATTCTTGTCGGAAAAAACCGTTATTTTGTCATTTTTGTACATATCTGATTTTTGTCGAAAAATCCGTTATTTTGCCATTATTGGACATATCTGATTGTTCTCGAAAAATTCCGTTATTTTGTGATTTTTGAACGTATCTGATTTTCGTTGAAAAATCCGTTATTATGTAATTTTTGGATATATTTTTGATTTTTGTCGGAATAACCGCTATATTTGCACATATCTGATTTTCGTCGAAAAATTCGTTATTTTGTCATTTTTGGACATATCTGATTTTTGTCGGAATAACCGCTATTTTTGCCATTATTCCCCATATCTGATTCTTGTCGGAAAAATCCGTTATTTTGTCATTTTTGTACATATCTGATTTTTGTCGGAATAACCGCTATTTTTGCCATTTTTTCCCATATCTGATTCTCGTCGGAAAAATCCGTTATTTTGTCATTTTTGTACATATCTGATTTTCGTCGAAAAATCCGTTATTTTGTCATTTTTGTACTTATCTGATTTTTGTCGGAATAACCGCTATTTTTGCCATTTTTTCCCATATCTGATTCTTGTCGGAAAAATCCGTCATCTTGTGATTTTTGAACGTATCTGATTTTCGTTGAAAAATCCGTTATTTTGCAATTTTTGCACATATCTCATTTTCGTCGAAAAATCCGTTATTTTGTCATTTTTGTACATATCTGATTTTTGTCGGAATAACCGCTATTTTTGCCATTTTTTCCCATATCTGATTCTCGTCGGAAAAATCCGTTATTTTGTCATTTATGTACATATCTGATTTTCGTCGAAAAATCCGTTATTTTGCCATTATTGGACATATCTGAATCTTGTCGGAAAAATCCGTTTTTTTGTAATTTTTGTACATATCTGATTTTCGTCGAAAAATTCGTTATTTTGCCATTATTGGACATATCTGATTGTTGTCGAAAAAATCCGTTATTTTGTGTTTTTTGAACGTATCTGATTTTCCTTGAAAAATCCGTTTTATGTAATTTTTGGATATATTTTTGATTTTTGTCGGAATAACCGCTATTTTTGCACATATCTGATTTTCGTCGAAAAATTTGTTATTTTGTCATTTTTGGACATATTTGATTTTTGTCGGAATAACCGCTATTTTTGCCATTTTTTCCCATATCTGATTCTTGTCGGAAAAATCCGTCATCTTGTGATTTTTGAACGTATCTGATTTTCGTTGAAAAATCCGTTATTTTGCAATTTTTGCACATATTTCATTTTCGTCGAAAAATTCGTTATTTTGTCATTTTTGGACATATCGGATTTTTGTCGAAAGATTCGTTATTTTCCAAATTTTGCACATATCTGATTTTCGTCGAAAAATCCGTTATTTTGCCATTATTGGACATATCTGATTGTTCTCGAAAAAGTCCATTATTTTGTGATTTTTGAACGTATCTGTTTTTCGTTGAAAAATCCGTTATGTAATTTTTGGATATATTTTTGTCGGAATTACAGCTATTTTTGCCATTTTTTCCCATATCTGATTCTTGTCGGAAAAATAAGTTATTTTGTCATTTTTGTCCATATCTGATTTTAGGCGAAAAATCCGTTATTTTGTCATTTTTGTACATATCTGATTTTTGTCGGAATAGCCGCTATTTTTGCCATTATTCCCCATATCTGATTCCTGTCGGAAAAAACCGTTATTTTGTCATTTTTGTACATATCTATTTTTGTCGAAAAATCCGTTATTTTGCCATTATTGAACATATCTGATTGTTCTCGAAAAATTCCGTTATTTTGTGATTTTTGAACGTATCTGATTTTCGTTGAAAAATCCGTTATTATGTAATTTTTGGATATATTTTTGATTTTTGTCGGAATAACCGCTATATTTGCACATATCTGATTTTCGTCGAAAAATTCGTTATTTTGTCATTTTTGGACATATCTGATTTTTGTCGGAATAACCGCTATTTTTGCTATTACTCCCCATATCTGATTCTTGTCGGAAAAATCCGTTATTTTGTCATTTTTGTACATATCTGATTTTTGTCGGAATAACCGCTATTTTTGCCATTTTTGATTTTCGTCGAAAAATCCGTTATTTTGTCATTTTTGTACATATCTGATTCTTGTCGGAAAAATCCGTCATCTTGTGATTTTTGAACGTATCTGATTTTCGTTGAAAAATCCGTTATTTTGCAATTTTGGCACATATCTGATTTTCGTCGAAAAATTTGTTATTTTGTCATTTTTAGACATATTTGATTTTTTGTCGGAATAACCGCTATTTTTGCCATGTTTTCCCATATCTGATTCTTGTCGGAAAAATCCGTCATCTTGTGATTTTTGAACGTATCTGATTTTCGTTGAAAAATCCGTTATTTTGTCATTATTGGACATATCTGATTGTTGTCGAAAAAATCCGTTATTTTGTGATTTTTGAACGTATCTGATTTTCGTTGAAAAATCCATTATTATGTAATTTTTGGATATATTTTTGATTTTTGTCGGAATAACCGCTATTTTTGCCATTTTTGCACATATCTGATTTTCGGCGAAAAATCCGTTATTTTGTCATTTTTGTACATATCCGATTTTTGTCGGAATAGCCGCTATTTTTGCCATTTTTTCCCATATCTGATGCTCGTCGGAAAAATCCGTTATTTTGTTATTTTTGTACATGTCTGATTTTCGTCGAAAAATCCGTTATTTTGCCATTATTGGACATATCGGATTGTTGTCGAAAAAATCCGTTATTTTGTGATTTTTGAACGTATCTGATTTTCGTTGAAAAATCCGTTATTATGTAATTTTTGGATATATTTTTAATTTTTGTCGGAATTACCGCTATTTTTAAAATTTTTGCACATATCTGATTTTCGTCGAAAAATTCGTTATTTTGTTATTTTTGGACATATCTGATTTTTGTCGGTATAACCGCTATTTTTGCCATTTTTTCCCATATCTGATTCTTGTCGGAAAAATTCGTTATTTTGTCATTTTTGTACCTATCTGATTTTTGTCGAAAAATCCGTTATTTTGCCATTATTGGACATATCTGATTGTTGTCGAAAAAATCCGTTATTTTGTCATTTTTTTACATATCTGATTTTCGTCAAAAAATCCATCATTTTCCAATTTTTGGACATATCTGAATTTTGTCGGAATAACCGCTATTTTTGCCATTTTTTCCCATATCTGATTCTTGTCGGAAAAATCCGTTATTTTGTCATTCTTGTACATATCTGATTTTCGTCGAAAAATCCGTTATTTTGTCATTTTTGTACATATCTGATTTTTGTCGGAATAGCCGCTATTTTTGCCATTATTCCCCATATCTGATTCCTGTCGGAAAAAACCGTTATTTTGTCATTTTTGTACATATCTGATTTTTGTCGAAAAATCCGTTATTTTGCCATTATTGGACATATCTGATTGTTCTCGAAAAATTCCGTTATTTTGTGATTTTTGAACGTATCTGATTTTCGTTGAAAAATCCGTTATTATGTAATTTTTGGATATATTTTTGATTTTTGTCGGAATAACCGCTATTTTTGCACATATCTGATTTTCGTCGAAAAATCCGTTATTTTGTCATTTTTGTACATATCTGATTTTTGTCGGAATAACCGCTATTTTTGCCATCTTTTCCCATATCTGATTCTTGTCGGAAAAATCCGTCATCTTGTGATTTTTGAACGTATCTGATTTTCGTTGAAAAATCCGTTATTTTGCAATTTTTGCACATATCTCATTTTCGTCGAAAAATTAGTTATTTTGTCATTTTTGGACATATTTGATTTTTGTCGGAATAACCGCTATTTTTGCCATTTTTTCCCATATCTGATTGTTGTCGAAAAAATCCGTTATTTTGTGATTTTTGAACGTATCTGATTTTCGTTGAAAAATCCGTTATTATGTAATTTTTGGATATATTTTTGATTTTTGTCGGAATAACCGCTATTTTTGCCATTTTTTCCCATATCTGATTCTCGTCGGAAAAATCCGTTATTTTGTCATTTTTGTACATATCTGATTTTCGTCGAAAAAATCCGTTATTTTGCCATTATTGGACATAACTGATTGTTGTCGAAAAAATCCGTTATTTTGTCATTTTTTTACATATCTGATTTTCGTCAAAAAATCCATTATTTTGCAATTTTTGGACATATCTGAATTTTGTCGGAATAACCGCTATTTTTGCCATTTTTTCCCATATCTGATTCTTGTCGGAAAAATCCGTTATTTTGTCGTTTTTGTACATATCTGATTTTTGTCGAAAAATCCGTTATTTTGCCATTATTGGACATATCGGATTGTTGTCGAAAAAATCCGTTATTTTGTGATTTTTGAACGTATCTGATTTTCGTTGAAAAATCCGTTATTATGTAATTTTTGGATATATTTTTGATTTTTGTCGGAATAACCGCTATATTTGCACATATCTGATTTTCGTCGAAAAATTCGTTATTTTGTTATTTTTGGACATATCTGATTTTTGTCGGTATAACCGCTATTTTTGCCATTTTTTCGCATATCTGATTCTTGTCGGAAAAATTCGTTATTTTGTCATTTTTGTACATATCTGATTTTTGTCGAAAAATCCGTTATTTTGCCATTATTGGACATATCTGATTGTTGTCGAAAAAATCCGTTATTTTGTCATTTTTTTACATGTCTGATTTTCGTCAAAAAATCCATCATTTTGCAATTTTTGGACATATCTGAATTTTGTCGGAATAACCGCTATTTTTGCCATTTTTTCCCATATCTGATTCTTGTCGGAAAGATCCGATATTTTGTCATTTTTGTACATATCTGATTTTCGTCGAAAAATCCGTTATTTTGCAATTTTTGGACATATCTGATTTTTGTCGGAATAACCGCTATTTTTGCCATTTTTTCCCATATCTGATTCTTGTCGGAAAAATCTGTTATTTTGTCATTTTTGTACATATCTGATTTTCGGCGAAAAATCCGTTATTTTGTCGTTTTTGTACATATCTGATTTTTATCGGAATAGCCGCTATTTTTGCCATTTATTCCCATATCTGATTCTCGTCGGAAAAATCCGTTATTTTGTCATTTTTGTACATATCTGATTTTCGTCGAAAAATCCGTTATTTTGCCATTATTGGACATATCTGATTGTTGTCGAAAAAATCCGTTATTTTGTGATTTTTGAACGTATCTGATTTTCGTTGAAAAATCCGTTATTATGTAATTTTTGGATATATTTTTGTCGGAATTACCGCTATTTTTGCCATTTTTTCCCATATCTGATTGTTGTCGAAAAAATCCGTTATTTTGTGATTTTTGAACGTATCTGATTTTCGTTGAAAAATCCGTTATTTTGTCATTATTGGACATATCTGATTGTTGTCGAAAAAATCGTTATTATGTAATCCGTTATTATGTAATTTTTGGATATATTTTTGATTTTTGTCGGAATAACCGCTATTTTTGCCATTTTTGCACATATCTGATTTTCGTCGAAAAATTCGTTATTTTGTCATTTTTGGACATATCTGATTTTTGTCGGAATAACCGCTATTTTTGCCATTTTTTCCCATATCTGATTCTTGTCGGAAAAATCCGTTATTTTGTCATTTTTGTACATATCTGATATTCGTCGAAAAATCCGTTATTTTGCAATTTTTGGACATATCTGATTTTTGTCGGGATAACCGCTATTTTTGCCATTTTTTCCCATATCTGATTCTTGTCGGAAAAAACCGTTATTTTGTCATTATTGTACATATCTGATTTTTGTCGAAAAATCTGTTATTTTGCCATTATTGGACATATCTGATTGTTCTCGAAAAAATCCGTTATTTTGTGATTTTTGAACGTATCTGATTTTCGTTGAAAAATCCGTTATTATGTAATTTTTGGATATATTTTTGTCGGAATTACCGCTATTTTTGCCATTTTTTCCCATATCTGATTGTTGTCGAAAAAATCCGTTATTTTGTGATTTTTGAACGTATCTGATTTTCGTTGAAAAATCCGTTATTTTGTATTATTGGACATATCTGATTGTTGTCGAAAAAATTCCGTTATTTTGTGATTTTTGAACGTATCTGATTTTCGTTGAAAAATCCGTTATTATGTAATTTTTGGATATATTTTTGATTTTTGTCGGAATAACCGCTATTTTTGCCATTTTTTCCCATATCTGATTTTCGTCGGAAAAATTCGTTATTTTGTCATTTTTGGCCATATCTGATTTTTGTCGGAATAAACCGCTATTTTTGCCATTTTTTCCCATATCTGATTCTTGTCGGAAAAATCCGTTATTTTGTCATTTTTGTACATATCTGATTTTCGTCGAAAAATCCGTTACTTTGCCATTTTTGGACATATCTGATTTTTGTCGGGATAACCGCTATTTTTGCCATTTTTTCCCATATCTGATTCTTGTCGGAAAAATCCGTTATTTTGCCATTATTGGACATATCTGATTGTTGTCGAAAAAATCCGTTATTTTGTGATTTTTGATCGTATCTGATTTTCGTTGAAAAATCCGTTATTATGTAATTTTTGGATATATTTTTTATTTTTGTCGGAATAACCGCTATTTTTGCCATTTTTGCACATATCTGATTTTCGTCGAAAAATTCGTTATTTTGTCATTTTTGGACATATCTGATTTTTGTCGGAATAACCGCTATTTTTGCCATTTTTTCCCATATCTGATTCTTGTCGGAAAAATCCGTTATTTTGTCATTTTTGTACATATCTGATATTCGTCGAAAAATCCGTTATTTTGCAATTTTTGGACATATCTGATTTTTGTCGGGATAACCGCTATTTTTTGCCATTTTTTCCCATATCTGATTCTTGTCGGAAAAAACCGTTATTTTGTCATTTTTGTACATATCTGATTTTTGTCGAAAAATCTGTTATTTTGCCATTATTGGACATATCTGATTGTTCTCGAAAAAATCCGTTATTTTGTGATTTTTGAACGTATCTGATTTTCGTTGAAAAATCCGTTATTATGTAATTTTTGGATATATTTTTGATTTTTGTCGGAATAACCGCTATTTTTGCCATTTTTGCACATATCTGATTTTCGTCGAAAAATTCGTTATTTTGTCATTTTTGGACATATCTGATTTTTGTCGGAATAACCGCTATTTTTGCCATTTTTTCCCATATCTGATTCTTGTCGGAAAAATCCGTTATTTTGTCATTTTTGTACATATCTGATTTTCGTCGAAAAATCCGTTATTTTGCAATTTTTGGACATATCTGATTTTTGTCGGAAAAACCGCTATTTTTGCCATTTTTTCCCATATCTGATTCTTGTCGGAAAAATCCGTTATTTTGCCATTTTTGGACATATCTGATTTTTGTCGAAGAAATCCGTTATTTTGTGATTTTTGATCGTATCTTGATTTTTGTTGAAAAATCCGTTATTTTTGTAATTTTTGGATATATTTGTATTTTTGTCGAAAAATCCGTTATTTTTGTCATTTTTGTCCATATCTGATTTTCGGCGAAAAATCCGTTATTTTGTCATTTTTGGACATATCTGATTTTTGTCGGAATAACCGCTATTTTTGCCATTTTTTCCCATATCTGATTCTTGTCGGAAAAATCCGTTATTTTGTCATTTTTGTACATATCTGATTTTCGTCGAAAAATCCGTTATTTTGCCATTTTTGGACATATCTGATTTTTGTCGGAAAAATCCGTTATTTTGTGCCATTTTTGCACATATCTGATTTTTGTTGAAAAAAACCGTTATTTTGTAATTTTTGATATATTTTTGATTTTTGTCGGAATAATCCGTTATTTTTGCCATTTTTGCACATATCTGATTGTTCGTCGAAAAAATCCGTTATTTTGTGATTTTTGGACATATCTGATTTTTGTCGAAAAAACCGTTATTTTGCCATTTTTTCCCATATATTTGATTCTTGTCGGAAAAACCGTTATTTTTGCCATTTTTGTACATATCTGATTTTCGTCGAAAAATCCGTTATTTTGTTATTTTTGGACATATCTGATTTTTGTCGGGATAACCGCTATTTTTGCCATTTTTTCCCATATCTGATTCTTGTCGGAAAAAACCGTTATTTTGTCATTTTTGTACATATCTGATTTTTGTCGAAAAATCTGTTATTTTGCCATTATTGGACATATCTGATTGTTCTCGAAAAAATCCGTTATTTTGTGATTTTTGAACGTATCTGATTTTCGTTGAAAAATCCGTTATTATGTAATTTTTGGATATATTTTTTGTCGGAATTACCGCTATTTTTGCCATTTTTTCCCATATCTGATTCTTGTCGGAAAAATCCGTTATTTTGTCATTTTTGTACATATCTGATTTTTGTCGAAAAATCCGTTATTTTGCCATTATTGGACATATCTGATTGTTGTCGAAAAAATCCGTTATTTTGTGATTTTTGAACGTATCTGATTTTCGTTGAAAAATCCGTTATTATGTAATTTTTTGGATATATTTTTGTCGGAATTACCGCTATTTTTGCCATTTTTTCCCATATCTGATTCTTGTCGGAAAAATAAGTTATTTTGTCATTTTTGTCCATATCTGATTTTTCGGCGAAAAATCCGTTATTTTGTCATTTTTGTACATATCTGATTTTTGTCGGAATTACCGCTATTTTTGCCATTTTTGCCATATCTGATTCTTGTCGGGAAAACCCGTTATTTTGTCATTTTTGTACATATCTGATTTTTGTCGAAAAACCGTTATTTTGCCTTTTTACATATCTGATTTTTGTCGAAAAATCCGTTATTTTGCCATTATTGGACATATCTGATTGTTCTCGAAAAAATCCGTTATTTTGTGATTTTTGAACGTATCTGATTTTCGTTGAAAAATCCGTTATTATGTAATTTTTGGATATATTTTTGTCGGAATTACCGCTATTTTTGCCATTTTTTCCCATATCTGATTCTTGTCGGAAAAATCCGTTATTTTGTCATTTTTGTACATATCTGATTTTTGTCGAAAAATCCGTTATTTTGCCATTATTGGACATATCTTTGATTGTTGTCGAAAAAGTCCGTTATTTTGTGATTTTTGAACATATCTGATTTTCGTTGAAAAATCCGTTATTTTGTAATTTTTGGATATATCTGATTTTTGTCGGAATAACCGCTATTTTTGCCATTTTTTCCCATATCTGATTCTTGTCGGAAAAATCAGTTATTTTGTCATTTTTGTACATATCTGATTTTCGTCGAAAAATCCGTTATTTTGCCATTATTGGACATAGATTTGTCGAAAAAATCCGTTATTTTTGTTTTTGAACGTATCCGATTTTCGTTGAAAAACCGTTATTATAATTTTTTATTTTATTTTTTTTCCCATATCTGATTCTTGTCGGAAAAAACCGTTATTTTGTCATTTTTTGTACATATCTGATTTTCGTCGAAAAATCCGTTATTTTGCCATTATTGGACATATCTGATTCTTGTCGGAAAAATTCGTTATTTTGTCATTTTTTTACATATCTGATTTTTGTCGAAAAAATCCGTTATTTTGCAATTTTTGGACATATTTGAATTTTGTCGGAATAACCGCTATTTTTGCCATTTTTTCCCAAATCTGATTCTTGTCGGAAAAATCCGTTATTTTGTCATTTTTGTACATATCTGATTTTCGTCGAAAAATCCGTTATTCTGCAATTTTTGGACATATCTGATTTTTGTCGGAATAACCGCTATTTTTGCCATTTTTTCCCATATCTGATTCTTGTCGGAAAAATAAGTTATTTTGTCATTTTTGTACATATCTGATTTTCGGCGAAAAATCCGTTATTTTGTCATTTTTGTACATATCTGATTTTTGTCGAAATAGCCGCTATTTTTGCCATTTTTTCCCATATCTGATTCTCGTCGGAAAAATCCGTTATTTTGTCATTTTTGTACATATCTGATTTTCGTCGAAAAATCCGTTATTTTGCCATTATTGGACATATCTGATTGTTGTCGAAAAAATCCGTTATTTTGTGATTTTTGAACGTATCTGATTTTCGTTGAAAAATCCGTTATTATGTAATTTTTGGATATATTTTTGATTTTTGTCGGAATAACCGCTATTTTTGCCATTTTTGCACATATCTGATTTTCGTCGAAAAATTCGTTATTTTGTCATTTTTGGACATATCTGATTTTTGTCGGAATAACCACTATTTTTGCCATTTTTTTCCCATATCTGATTCTTGTCGGAAAAATCCGTTATTTTGTCATTTTTGTACATATCTGATTTTCGTCGAAAAATCCGTTATTTTGCAATTTTTGGACATATCTGATTTTTGTCGGGATAACCGCTATTTTTGCCATTTTTTCCCATATCTGATTCTTGTCGGAAAAAACCGTTATTTTGTCATTATTGTACATATCTGATTTTTGTCGAAAAATCTGTTATTTTGCCATTATTGGACATATCTGATTGTTCTCGAAAAAATCCGTTATTTTGTGATTTTTGAACGTATCTGATTTTCGTTGAAAAATCCGTTATTATGTAATTTTTGGATATATTTTTGTCGGAATTACCGCTATTTTTGCCATTTTTTCCCATATCTGATTCTTGTCGGGAAAATCCGTTATTTTGTCATTTTTGTACATATCTGATTTTTGTCGAAAAATCTGTTATTTTGCCATTATTGGACATATCTGATTGTTCTCGAAAAAGTCCGTTATTTTGTGATTTTTGAACGTATCTGATTTTCGTTGAAAAATCCGTTATTATGTAATTTTTGGATATATTTTTGTCGGAATTACAGCTATTTTTGCCATTTTTTCCCATATCTGATTCTTGTCGGAAAAATAAGTTATTTTGTCATTTTTGTCCATATCTGATTTTCGGCGAAAAATCCGTTATTTTGTCATTTTTGTACATATCTGATTTTTGTCGGAATAGCCGCTATTTTTGCCATTATTCCCCATATCTGATTCTTGTCGGAAAAAACCGTTATTTTGTCATTTTTGTACATATCTGATTTTTGTCGAAAAATCCGTTATTTTGCCATTATTGGATATATCTGATTGTTCTCGAAAAATTCCGTTATTTTGTGATTTTTGAACGTATCTGATTTTCGTTGAAAAATCCGTTATTATGTAATTTTTGGATATATTTTTGATTTTTGTCGGAATAACCGCTATATTTGCACATATCTGATTTTCGTCGAAAAATTCGTTATTTTGTCATTTTTGGACATATCTGATTTTTGTCGGAATAACCGCTATTTTTGCCATTTTTTCCCATATCTGATTCTCGTCGGAAAAATCCATTATTTTGTCATTTTTGTACATATCTGATTTTTGTCGGAATAACCGCTATTTTTGCCATTTTTGACACATATCTGATTTTCGTCGAAAAATCCGTTATTTTGTCAATTTTTGGACATATCTGATTTTTGTCGGAATAACCGCTATTTTTGCCATTTTTTCCCATATCTGATTCTTGTCGGAAAAATCCGTTATTTTGTCATTTTTGTACATATCTGATTTTCGGCGAAAAATCCGTTATTTTGCCATTTTTGTACATATCTGATTTTTGTCGGAATAACCGCTATTTTTGCCATTTTTTCCCATATCTGATTCTTGTCGGAAAAACCCGTTATTTTGTCATTTTTGTACATATCTGATTTTTGTCGAAAAATCTGTTATTTTGCCATTATTGGACATATCTGATTGTTCTCGAAAAAATCCGTTATTTTGTGATTTTTGAACGTATCTGATTTTCGTTGAAAAATCCGTTATTATGTAATTTTTGGATATATTTTTGTCGGAATTACCGCTATTTTTGCCATTTTTTCCCATATCTGATTCTTGTCGGAAAAATCCGTTATTTTGTCATTTTTGTACATATCTGATTTTCGTCGAAAAATCCGTTATTTTGCCATTTTTGGACATATCTTGATTTTTGTCGAAAAAATCCGTTATTTTGTGATTTTTGCACATATCTGATTTTCGTCGAAAAATCCGTTATTTTGTAATTTTTGGATACATTTTCTGATTTTTGTCGGAATAACCGCTATTTTTGCCATTTTTTCCCATATCTGATTCTTGTCGGAAAAATCCGTTATTTTGTCATTTTTGTACATATCTGATTTTCGGCGAAAAATCCGTTATTTTGTCATTTTTGTACATATCTGATTTTTGTCGGAATAACCCGCTATTTTTGCCATTTTTTCCCATATCTGATTCTTGTCGGAAAAATCCGTTATTTTGTCATTTTTGTACATATCTGATTTTTGTCGAAAAATCCGTTATTTTGCCATTATTGGACATATCTGATTCTTGTCGGAAAAATTCGTTATTTTGTCATTTTTGTACATATCTGATTTTTGTCGAAAAATCCGTTATTTTGCAATTTTTGGACATATTTGAATTTTTGTCGGAATAACCGCTATTTTTGCCATTTTTTCCCATATCTGATTCTTGTCGGAAAAATCCGTTATTTTGTCATTTTTGTACATATCTGATTTTCGTCGAAAAATCCGTTATTTTGTAATTTTTGGACATATCTGATTTTTGTCGGAATAACCGCTATTTTTGCCATTTTTTCCCATATCTGATTCTTGTCGGAAAAATCGTTATTTTGTCATTTTTGTACATATCTGATTTTCGTCGAAAAATCCGTTATTTTGTCATTTTTGGACATATCTGATTTTTGTCGGAAAAGCCGTTATTTTTGCCATTTTTGCCCATATCTGATTCTCGTCGGAAAAATCCGTTATTTTGTCATTTTTGTACATATCTGATTTTCGTCGAAAAATCCGTTATTTTGCCATTATTGGACATATCTGATTGTTGTCGAAAAAATCCGTTATTTTGTGATTTTTGAACGTATCTGATTTTCGTTGAAAAATCCGTTATTATGTAATTTTTGGATATATTTTTGATTTTTGTCGGAATAACCGCTATTTTTGCCATTTTTGCACATATCTGATTTTCGTCGAAAAATTCGTTATTTTGTCATTTTTGGACATATCTGATTTTTGTCGGGATAACCGCTATTTTTGCCATTTTTTCCCATATCTGATTCTTGTCGGAAAAAACCGTTATTTTGTCATTATTGTACATATCTGATTTTTGTCGAAAAATCTGTTATTTTGCCATTATTGGACATATCTGATTGTTCTCGAAAAAATCCGTTATTTTGTGATTTTTGAACGTATCTGATTTTCGTTGAAAAATCCGTTATTATGTAATTTTTGGATATATTTTTGTCGGAATTACCGCTATTTTTGCCATTTTTTCCCATATCTGATTCTTGTCGGGAAAACCCGTTATTTTGTCATTTTTGTACATATCTGATTTTTGTCGAAAAATCTGTTATTTTGCCATTATTGGACATATCTGATTGTTCTCGAAAAAGTCCGTTATTTTGTGATTTTTGAACGTATCTGATTTTCGTTGAAAAATCCGTTATTATGTAATTTTTGGATATATTTTTGTCGGAATTACAGCTATTTTTGCCATTTTTTCCCATATCTGATTCTTGTCGGAAAAATAAGTTATTTTGTCATTTTTGTCCATATCTGATTTTCGGCGAAAAATCCGTTATTTTGTCATTTTTGTACATATCTGATTTTTGTCGGAATAGCCGCTATTTTTGCCATTATTCCCCATATCTGATTCTTGTCGGAAAAAACCGTTATTTTGTCATTTTTGTACATATCTGATTTTTGTCGAAAAATCCGTTATTTTGCCATTATTGGATATATCTGATTGTTCTCGAAAAATTCCGTTATTTTGTGATTTTTGAACGTATCTGATTTTCGTTGAAAAATCCGTTATTATGTAATTTTTGGATATATTTTTGATTTTTGTCGGAATAACCGCTATATTTGCACATATCTGATTTTCGTCGAAAAATTCGTTATTTTGTCATTTTTGGACATATCTGATTTTTGTCGGAATAACCGCTATTTTTGCCATTTTTTCCCATATCTGATTCTCGTCGGAAAAATCCAATATTTTGTCATTTTTGTACATATCTGATTTTCGTCGAAAAATCCGTTATTTTGCCATTATTGGACATATCTGATTCTTGTCGGAAAAATCCGTTATTTTGTCATTTTTGGACATATCTGATTGTTGTCGAAAAAATCCGTTATTTTGTGATTTTTGAACGTATCTGATTTTCGTTGAAAAATCCGTTATTATGTAATTTTTGGATATATTTTTGATTTTTGTTGGAATAACCGCTATTTTTGCCATTTTTGCACATATCTGATTTTCGTCGAAAAATTCGTTATTTTGTCATTTTTGTCCACATCTGATTTTCGGCGAAAAATCCGTTATTTTGTCATTTTTGTACATATCTGATTTTTGTCGGAATAGCCGCTATTTTTGCCATTATTCCCCATATCTGATTCTTGTCGGAAAAACCGTTATTTTGTCATTTTTGTACATATCTGTTTTTTGTCGAAAAATCGGTTATTTTGCCCCATTTTTGGACATATCTGATTGTTCTCGAAAAAATCCGTTATTTTGTGATTTTTGAACGTATCTGATTTTCGTTGAAAAATCCGTTATTATGTAATTTTTGGAATATCTGATTTTTGTCGGAATTACCGCTATTTTTGCCATTTTTTCCCATATCTGATTCTTGTCGAAAAATTCGTTATTTTGTCATTTTTGTCCATATCTGATTTTCGGCGAAAAATCCATTATTTTGTCATTTTTGTACATATCTGATTTTTGTCGGAATAGCCGCTATTTTTGCCATTATTCCCCATATCTGATTCTTGTCGGAAAAAACCGTTATTTTGTCATTTTTGTACATATCTGATTTTTGTCGAAAAATCCGTTATTTTGCCATTATTGGACATATCTGATTGTTGTCGAAAAATTCCGTTATTTTGTGATTTTTGAACGTATCTGATTTTCGTTGAAAAATCCGTTATTATGTAATTTTTGGATATATTTTTGATTTTTGTCGGAATAACCGCTATATTTGCGCACATATCTGATTTTCGTCGAAAAATTCGTTATTTTGTCATTTTTGGACATATCTGATTTTTGTCGGAATAACCGCTATTTTTGCCATTATTCCCCATATCTGATTCTTGTCGGAAAAATCCGTTATTTTGTCATTTTTGTACATATCTGATTTTTGTCGGAATAACCGTTATTTTTGCCATTTTTTCCCATATCTGATTCTCGTCGGAAAAATCCGTTATTTTGTCATTTTTGTACATATCTGATTTTCGTCGAAAAATCCGTTATTTTGCCATTATTGGACATATCTGATTCTTGTCGGAAAAATCCGTTATTTTGTCATTTTTGGACATATCTGATTGTTGTCGAAAAAATCCGTTATTTTGTGATTTTTGAACGTATCTGATTTTCGTTGAAAAATCCGTTATTATGTAATTTTTGGATACATTTTTGATTTTTGTCGGAATAACCGCTATTTTTGCCATTTTTGCACATATCTGATTTTCGTCGAAAAATTCGTTATTTTGTTATTTTTGGACATATCTGATTTTTGTCGGTATAACCGCTATTTTTGCCATTTTTTCCCATATCTGATTCTTGTCGGAAAAATCCGTTATTTTGTCATTTTTGTACATATCTGATTTTCGTCAAAAAAACATCACTTTGCAATTTTTGGACATATCTAATTTTGTCGGAATAACCGCTATTTTTGCCATTTTTTCCCATATCTGATTCTTGTCGGAAAAATACGTTATTTTGTCATTTTTGTACATATCTGATTTTCGGCGAAAAATCCGTTATTTTGTCATTTTTGTACATATCTGATTTTTGTCGGAATAGCCGCTATTTTTGCCATTTTTTCCCATATCTGATTCTCGTCGGAAAAATCCATTATTTTGTCATTTTTGTACGTATCTGATTTTCGTCGAAAAATCCGTTATTTTGCCATTATTGGACATATCTGATTGTTGTCGAAAAAATCCGTTATTTTGTGATTTTTGAACGTATCTGATTTTCGTTGAAAAATCCGTTATTATGTAATTTTTGGATATATTTTTGATTTTTGTCGGAATAACCGCTATTTTTGCCATTTTTGCACATATCTGATTTTCGTCGAAAAATTCGTTATTTTGTTATTTTTGGACATATCTGATTTTTGTCGGTATAACCGCTATTTTTGCCATTTTTTCCCATATCTGATTCTTGTCGGAAAAATCCGTTATTTTGTCATTTTTGTACATATCTGATTTTCGTCAAAAAAACATCACTTTGCAATTTTTGGACATATCTAATTTTGTCGGAATAACCGCTATTTTTGCCATTTTTTCCCATATCTGATTCTTGTCGGAAAAATACGTTATTTTGTCATTTTTGTACATATCTGATTTTCGTCGAAAAATCCGTTATTTTGTCATTTTTGGACATATCTGATTTTTGTCGGAATAACCGCTATTTTTGCCATTTTTTCCTATATCTGATTCTTGTCGGATAAATAAGTTATTTTGTCATTTTTGTACATATCTGATTTTCGGCGAAAAATCCGTTATTTTGTCATTTTTGTACATATCTGATTTTTATCGGAATAGCCGCTATTTTTGCCATTTTTTCCCATATCTGATTCTCGTCGGAAAAATCCGTTATTTTGTCATTTTTGTACATATCTGATTTTCGTTGAAAAATCCGTTATGTAATTATACCCTGCACAGGGATATATTAACTTTGTGAAAAAAATTTTTGTAACAGGCAGAAGGAGTCATCTCCGACCCTATAAAGTATATATATTCTTGATCAGCATCAACAGCCGAGTCGATTGAGCCATGTCCGTCTGTCTGTCGATCCGTCTGTCCGTCTGTATGAACGCGTCGATCTCAGCAACTATAAGAGCTAGAGACACCAAATTTGGCATGAAGGTTCCTGTATACCATACGCAGATCAAGTTTATTTTAAATTTTAGATACCTCCCCCCTTTCCCCCGCAAATCGAAAAAAAACTATTTGAAAGCTTATTATTGCCTTTATTTCTAAACGTACACACGTCTTACTTAACACGTGTATGAAGAATACTGTCCTAAAACACATGTGCAAGTTTCATAATGATCGTACCATAAATAAGAAAATTATTCAGAAAATAAAGTGTAAAGAAAAAGAAAAGAAAAGAACAGCAAATTGTACACTGAATCGCTTTGCTTTGCCAATATGTGCGTGAGCGAGATAGAGCAATGCCCATGCATGCATGTACGCAGGAGAATATAAGAAATATACATGTACACAAATGTAATAATTGCGAGCGCGTAGCGCGAGCATCATATTTAATATGTTCATATTTAATGTTTATGTTCATACATACATACATATGTACGTATGTTCATATGCATGCACTATGCTGGTTGTTGCATAATCGTAAGAATAACAAACAAAAAACCAAATTTTTTTCCTTTAATTTTTTTTATACCCTGTTTTTATCTACATATTTTTTTTTATCTACATATTTGTATGTAAATATGTATGCATCTATGCACGTGTTTAACATTCAAACATACATACATATTCACAATTACATTGCATACATACATACATACAGCATAAGCCCATAGAAATGTATATTTTAGCCCGCCTGTAGCGTCATGCTTCTGAACAAGCACACGTACTCGATCAAAAACTGAGTGGTACGTCACTGTTAAATTCTTTATAATTCATTTTTTTTTAACAATTCACCAACACTATTCAATGTCATACTTGCCGACAAATATGTTGCATGTCTAATCATAATTTATCGCCAAATTTGACAAAAATATACATTCATTATATTATTTGTAATATTGAAAATAGAATGTTGTTCAAGATTCGTGATTATTGGGATGATCATTATTTCAATTTTTAATTATTTTAAATATTGGCGCGCTAACAAGCTTCATGAAAAAAGCTGAAATGTATAGAATGAGTTGCCAGACCAGAAGGCTCAGTTTAAAAATTGCGTTCGTTGCGAGAGGTTGCCACTAAACATTTATCGTCGCGATATCGATATTAATAATAAATGTTAATTTTATTAATTTTTGAGTGTTACAATAGATTAATTGATTTAAGTAACACATCGAATTTCATTCGTCACTGTTTTAGCTGTTCAATTGAGCAAAACATCCAAATTAATGATATTATCGGACATTTTCTGTCGATAACCGTGTATGTGTGTTCGCGAGTGTTACCATAAGTTGGAATTTTGTGATTGTGTGTGTGATTGTACAGTTACAATCGAGACCTCACCTCCCCTTTGTCCGATACTTTAAGAACGAAGTGGTATCTTCGTGCGCACATTTTTTTGCGAGACTTCGCTGGCACTTCGTTGCACAGACTTGCCCCTCACCCCCGCCCCTTTTGATTCTTTTAGAGTGTGAGCATTTGTGCGTGAGTATCGCGTCGTGTGTTCGTGTCGTGTTTAGTGCACCTGAGAGGAAATACGCAAGTTTTAAGCTTTCTTATAAATTATATATATATAAAATATTGACAACAATTATTTATTACTTATAATCATTTAATATTTAACACCTTTTATATTTATATCATTATTTTTATATTTACTAACAAATATATTATTAATCATATATACATAAATATATACATATTTCAAAATGCCTAGACTCAGCCGACAATCAGCTTCCAGTAGGTCTCAGAGACAAAGAGCTAGGAATCAGATAAATAGAACAAATTTAGAATATGTTGAGCAGGAAAGGATAAACAATACAGAAAGACAGAGAGAGCGTAGGGAGAACACACAATTTATTGAAACTGATAGAATAAGAGATAGTCAACGACATCGACTTCGTAGAAGTAATAGAAGAATTAGGATTCTTGAGCAAGAAAATAATACTGTTAGACGCAGTCTCTTAAGGGAAGATTCACTTGTTAGGCAGCAAGAACAAGCAGCTGATACTTCGCGACGTTCGAGACGCAGACAGGACCCGATCTATCGGGCAATCGAACAAGGACAGAACACTATACAACACGCGACACGACGAACTGATGCTCCAGTTAGAGAACTGGAACAAGCAGCTGATACTTCGCGTCGTTCGAGACGCAGGCAGGACCCGATCTATCGGGCAATCGAACAAGGACAGAACACTATACAACACGCGACACGACGAACTGATGCTCCAGTTAGAGAACTGGAACAAGCAGCTGATACTTCGCGTCGTTCGAGACGCAGACAGGACCCGATCTATCGGGCAATCGAACAAGGACAGAACACTATACAACACGCGACACGACGAACTGATGCTCCAGTTAGAGAACTGGAACAAGCAGCTGATACTTCGCGTCGTTCGAGACGCAGACAGGACCCGATCTATCGGGCAATCGAACAAGGACAGAACGCTATACAACACGCGACACGACGAGCTGATGCTCCAGTTAGAGAACTGGAACAAGCAGCTGATACTTCGCGTCGTTCGAGACGCAGACAGGACCCGATCTATCGGGCAATCGAACAAGGACAGAACACTATACAACACGCGACACGACGAGCTGATGCTCCAGTTAGAGAACTGGAACAAGCCGCTAATACTTTGCGTCGTTCAAGGCGCAGACAAGATCCCATCTATCGGGCAAACGAACGAAGACAGGACGCTACACGTCGCGCTAGTCAGCGACAAGATTTAGAAATGAGAATTTTAGAAAGGGAAGTAAATAGAAGTCAAAGGTCTCAGGTTAGATCAAATCGCTTACGTAGGATTATCGAGCAAGTACAAAATACAAGAGCTAGGAGAAGTGCTCGACTGTTAGAGCGACAAAGGGCCTTTGACGCTAATAGAAGATTGTCACAGCGAGTTCACCAGTATAGGAGCCATAGCCAAAATAGAATAGCAGAGAATAGGAGGATTGCGACCCAAAACCGGGAAGAGATTGCGAATGCCCTTCCAGAGAATAGGCCGTCTCAAACTCGAACTACTCGATTAGAGACAATGATAGCGACTTTCAATAAATTAGTCAAGCAGGGACCTGATCAAGTTTGCATTTGCTGCAAAGGCTTGTGGTTTCCACATCAAGTGGACAAAATATCCCGTGAGGTTATTGAAAACAATTTTAATCAGCAAGAAAGCTCCGATATTCTATTTCTAACCTCTGTGTTCCCTTCCCAAAATAATAAATACAGTTTTTGCAAGACTTGCAGTCGAAGCATAAAATTAAAAAAAGAAACCTAAGGCTTCAATAACAAATGGCTTAGATTTTCCAGAGCTTCCCCAATGCTTGAAAGGCTTAACGCCTCTAGAAGAAAGGCTTATTTCTCCCCGCCTTCCCTTCATGATCATAAAGTCTCTTGGCTATGGCCGTCAAAACGCCATAAAAGGAGCTGTGGTCAATGTGCCAATACCAGTTTCAAATGTTGTAACATCCCTTCCAAGGGCATTTAATGAAGCCGAAGTAGTTCAGATTCACCTCAAGCGTAAAATGGAATATAACCATGACTTCATGGCTGAAACCATTAGGCCCTCTAAAGTTGCTGAGGCTATTAGATATTTAGTTGATACAGAACTGTATAGGAAACACCAGGTTACTGTCAATGAACAATGGTTGTCTTCATATACTTCGGACTCTGTTCCATTTGTAGCTTCCGCTGATGATAGGGACTTAGTTAGAGAATTATTAGAGAGATCTGCTCAAGTGCCTCCGGATGAGCAGAATACCATAGAAGAAGAGGATATCAATCCTGGAGGTCAGGAAACCCTTTTAGAAAATGTCCCTATTGAAAATATTAACATGCAGCGAATAGTTATAGCTCCTGGAGAAGGTCAGCGTCCATTGGATATGATTCAAGATTGTGATTCGGAGGAGCTGGCCTTTCCAACTATTTTCGCTGGTATGAAGAGAAAATGCACAGAAAGTTTTACAACCATAGTTAGATCCGAGCTTAGGAATTTTGATAGAAGAGGTTGTAGAACAGATAAATTGTTTCTTAACTATAAAAAGTTAGAAATGATGAATATTAGAAATAATACCTCCATTTGCTTACGTAAGCACACTGCCACTTCAGGCATATCGGCTGCTAATGCTCGTAGCGAGGAGCAGGTCGAAAATTTAATACGCCACGATGATGGCTATAGGATGCTGAAGGGTATTCGCACCTCACCTGCTCATTGGGAAGCAGAAAAAAAGAAAGTATTGGCTATGATTAGGCAGTTTGGGCTTCCCACCCTTTTCATTACATTTTCAGCAGCTGAAACTAGGTGGCCGGAGCTTTTAGTTTTACTAGCAAAGAACGTAGATAAGGTAGATATTTCAGAAGAAGAGGCATTAAACTTAAATTTTAATGCCAAAACCCGGCTTATAAGAGCAGATCCAGTTACTTGCGCTAGGTATTTTGATTATCGTTATAGGCAGGTCTTAAAACTTATGAGAAAAGAGGGGGTGTTTTCGGCAGTCATTATGTAGTTCGTTTTTATTGGCGAGTAGAGTTTCAACAAAGAGGCTCCCCACACGTTCACGGCATGTTTTGGCTGAAAGATGCCCCTCAACTCCAAATAAACGATGAGTCTAGCATTACGTCTATCAAGTTATTTATTGATCAGTTTATCACAACTGATACTGATTGCCCTGAGGTGGCTCCATTTTTGGACTATCAAACTCACAGTCATGGGCATACTTGCAGACGAGAATTTAAACAGAAACAGATTTGTAGATTCGGTATACCATACCCTCCTATGCCTCAGACAGAAGTTTTGCTACCTTTAGGAGAGGATGCTCAAAACGTAGCCGAGCACCGTAGGAATTTTGAAAAATTCAAAATTTATTAGAATTTCCATTTGATCGTGAATCTGCAAACCAACTTAACAATTTTGATAATTTTTTGTCCCACGATCAACTTAACATTTCATATGAGGGCTATTTAAATGCGCTGAGATCAAGTTTAAAGAAACCAAAAGTATTTTTGAAGCGATCTTTTGCGGGTATTAAGCTTAACGCTTACAACAAGTCCCTACTTCTACTGCAGCGAGCAAATATAGATATTCAGTTTATTTTAGACCCCTACGCTTGCTGCAGCTATGTCGTTAATTATATTAACAAGTCTCAGAGAGGGATTTCTAAGATAATGCGTGAAGCAGCAGACGAGGTTAGAAGAGGCAATTTGTCAGTAAAACAAAAGTTGCAGCACATAGGGCATAAATTTATTTGTGGCACTGAGATATCCGCTCAGGGAAGCCGTCTATTGCTGTTTAGGTTTGCATTTGTCTTCCACCAGTTCTTCTGATGTATACATAAATACATCTTTACCAGAGCATCGGGTTAAGATTCTAAGGCCTATGCAGCAGCTTCAGAATCTGCCCGATGACTCGGAAGATGTATTTGTGCTAGGAAATCTGGAGCATTATGTTCAGCGTCCAGATGAGCTTGAGACCCTATGCCTAGCTGATTTTGCTGCTTTTTATAGTTATAGCAAAAATCGGAGTGGTACTCGCCAAAATACAGATGATATCAATGACTTTGAAAACGATCAGCATATAGTTAGCGAATCGGTAGATTATAGGTTGCGCGATGGGAGTGGCTTCATCAAAAAGAGGCTCGCACCGCGTATTATTAGGTATAGGCGATTTAATAGGAACACTCATAGGAGTGACTATTTTAGGGAATTAGTTATGCTTTATGCCCCATGGAGGGATGAGCATTTAGAAATTGTAACTAGGGATTGTGAGTTATTTTGTAGCCAAAATCAGGAATTAATAGAAGGAAACCGTAGGAAGTTTAATGTACTAGATGATAGAGAGCTTGAAGATGCTCTCAATAGTGTAAGGCAGGAAGAAGATCAGGGCTTCGATAATATTGAAAACGCAGGAGAAGTAGATAATGGCTACAGAGTTCTAGGACTGCCTGAAATAGATCCCCAACTTAACGTTTTAAATATAAATGGGAACGACGGCAATGTTGAGGTAGAAGAAATTGGTGTCCGTGCAATTAAGCTGCCACCTTTAGTTTCCAAAGCAGACTTATCTAATATTGTTAGATCCTTAAATTTAAAGCAGAAAATTTATTTAACACACGTTCTCCACAACTCCAAAAACAAATCGCTTTACTATGAATTTGTTGGAGGTGGAGCTGGAGTCGGAAAGAGTCGACTAATATCCGCCATTTTTCAGTCCTTGTCCGCAGAATACAATGGCGTGCCAGGATGTGATCCTACATCGATAATCGAAAATTTTATTGTGCGCCCCCACAGGAAAAGCCGCTTTCGGAATCAATGGTTCAACCTTGCATTCCATGTTTTCGCTTCCCGTGAACCAATCTGCAGGGAAACCTTTAAGGGCCTTAAGCTCTGATCTTTGCAACTCTTTGCATTCAAGGTTAATCGACCTTAAACTTTTGATCATAGATGAAATTTCTATGGTTAGCTCCTTAGTTTTATCCCATTTGGACTCCCGCTTGAAGCAAATTTTCAAAAATACTTCTCCTTTTGGTGGCATTTCAGTCATCGTGTTCGGTGATCTGAGACAGCTAAAACCTGTAGGCGGTCGTTGGGTGATTGAAAACAACACAAATGATCCGTACCATGCCATTTTTGGTACATCTCTGTGGGATCTTTTCAAGTATTTTGAGCTCACAGAGATAATGCGACAACGGGACGACCAACCTTTTGCTTCTGCTTTAAATAATATGGCATCGGGTTGCATGACAGCCGATGATATTACCTTAATCCGTTCCCGAATATGCCTCCCATCGGATGTGCCCGATGATGCAGTTCATCTTTTTTTCAAGTAATAGGGATGTTGATATATTTAATGCTACAAAGCTAAATTCTATTCAGCAAACTGCTTGTTTTTCTGAAGCTGAAGATGCTATAAAGGCTACTCATTTAAGTCCAGAAGATAGGGAAAACAAATTGATAGCAGCTAGAAATTTTAAAACTTCCGAAACACAAGGATTATGTTTGTCACTTCTATTAAAGACAACTGCCAAGTACATGATGACGGTCAATATAGATACAGGAGATGGTTTAGTTAATGGGGCATCAGCAATACTGATGCATATAGATTTCGATATATCCAGCAAGCCACAGACTTTATGGATTAAATTCTCAGAGGATAGTGTAGGAGAAATGGCTCGCTCTAAAAAGAGACATCATTTAGACCCCTTATGGACCCCAATTGAGAAAACTGTTAGAAGTTTTCAATTTGCAAAAAACGACCAAATTATCATTGACCGTAGGCAGTTTCCGGTTGTACCTGCTGAAGGTATAACCATACACAAAAGTCAGGGAGCTACATACAGCAAAGTGGTGGTCCACACTAATAATATAGGTTATCAACGTGCATTAATGTATGTAGCTTGTAGTAGAGCAACAACTGCTTTAGGGTTGTTTATTGTTGGACCTTTTAATCCCCCTAGCCCTCCCCAAAGAAATGATAGCGTGAAAGCCCAATTAGAGAAATTGCGGACTGAAAAACTACTGCGATCACATTACGATCACTTGGTTGACAGTTCCGCTTTCAACATCTTTTTTCACAACACTCAGAGTTTGAATAAGCACATAAATGATATTCGATCAGACAAGCTAATGCTGCAGTCGTCTGTTCTATGCTTCGTGGAGGCTTCCATATCCACTGAAAGTGTTGATATTCCTGGGTTCACTGTAGCTGTCCGTCTGGAATCTATTCGACCTTTAACCGGAATTTCCGTTTATGTTAAAAATGATATAGTAGACAGGATTAGCCATTGCATCAGCGACAGAAAAACAAGCAATTCAGCAGTTTTTGAGTATGGCATATTTAGGTACAATGCCATTAGTTTTCTTATAATTTACAAAAGCCCACAGTATTCCCTATTTGTGTTTGAAGCAGAATTTGAGGATCTATATCGACAATATGAGTTATTAGGCGAGCGTTTAATTATATTAGGAGATTTTAATTTATGCTTAAAATCATTAGATAGAGGTAGGCGTTTTTATGAGAATTTGCTTAGCAAAGGACATAGGAGTTTATTAGATTTGAATGCGTCTACAACTAATATGGGCATTCGTATTGATTGGGCGTTTTCAAATATTTCAGATGAGAGGATTAGCGCTATGACATTTGAGACAGTTTATAGTTACCACAGTGGTATATTAGTTAGTGTTAGTACAGATTAGCATGGCTCATATGCTTAGTAGTAGTAGTAGGTGGCAATAGAAGGTTATTTATATGTATATAGTTATGTATAATATATTTAAATTTAAGTAAGCCATTGAAGGCACAGTTAAATTTATTTAATATTATTATTTTTAATTTTCTATATTATATTATTACATCTGCTCGTGAATACTGCAGAATTTATTAAGTTTTTTATTTTGGGGAACTTAGGAGCATTTTGGCAGCTCAAGTCGACTCGTAGGTCCTCAAATTATTATTTGGAAATGTGACCCCATTACATTTGTAATGGCCTCCCCGTGGTGTTCCCTGGGAACCGATTTAATTTAATCGGAAGCTAATTCGAGCGGCGACTTATTTATACACATAGAAATTCTATTATTCAATTCTAATATAATCAGAAAACCTTTATTTTTATAGAGAACTGTACAGGGTATTATACTGTCGAATGCGGTCGACTGTAGCCTTTTCGACTGGTTTTTGGATATATTTTTGATTTTTGTCGGAATAACCGCTATTTTTGCCATTTTTGCACATATCTGATTTTCGTCGAAAAATTCGTTATTTTGTCATTTTTGGACATATCTGATTTTTGTCGGAATAACCGCTATTTTTGCCATTTTTTCCCATATCTGATTCTTGTCGGAAAAATCCGTTATTTTGTCATTTTTGTACATATCTGATTTTCGTCGAAAAATCCGTTATTTTGCAATTTTTGGACATATCTGATTTTTGTCGGGATAACCGCTATTTTTGCCATTTTTTCCCAAATCTGATTCTTGTCGGAAAAAAACCGTTATTTTGTCATTATTGTACATATCTGATTTTTGTCGAAAAATCTGTTATTTTGCCATTATTGGACATATCTGATTGTTCTCGAAAAATCCGTTATTTTGTGATTTTTGAACGTATCTGATTTTCGTTGAAAAATCCGTTATTATGTAATTTTTGGATATATTTTTGTCGGAATTACCGCTATTTTTGCCATTTTTTCCCATATCTGTTTCTTGTCGGAAAAATCCGTTATTTTGTCATTTTTGTACATATCTGATTTTTGTCGGAATAGCCGCTATTTTTGCCATTATTCCTCATATCTGATTCTCGTCGGAAAAATCCGTTATTTTGTCATTTTTGTACATATCTGATTTTCGTCGAAAAATCTGTTATTTTGCCATTATTGGACATATCTGATTCTTGTCGGAAAAATCCGTTATTTTGTCATTTTTGGACATATCTGATTGTTGTCGAAAAAATCCGTTATTTTGTGATTTTTGAACATATCTGATTTTCGTTGACAAATCCGTTATTATGTAATTTTTGGATATATTTTTGATTTTCGTCGGAATAACCGCTATTTTTGCCATTTTTGCACATATCTGATTTTCGTCGAAAAATTCGTTATTTTGCAATTTTTGGACATATCTGATTTTTGTCGGGATAACCGCTATTTTTGCCATTTTTTCCCATATCTGATTCTTGTCGGAAAAAACCGTTATTTTGTCATTATTGTACATATCTGATTTTTGTCGAAAAATCTGTTATTTTGCCATTATTGGACATATCTGATTGTTCTCGAAAAAATCCGTTATTTTGTGATTTTTGAACGTATCTGATTTTCGTTGAAAAATCCGTTATTATGTAATTTTTGGATATCTATTTTTGTCGGAATTACCGCTATTTTTGCCATTTTTTCCCATATCTGATTCTTGTCGGAAAAATCCGTTATTTTGTCATTTTTGTACATATCTGATTTTTGTCGAATAATCTGTTATTTTGCCATTATTGGACATATCTGATTCTTCTCGAAAAAGTCCGTTATTTTGTGATTTTTGAACGTATCTGATTTTCGTTGAAAAATCCGTTATTATGTAATTTTTGGATATATTTTTGTCGGAATTACAGCTATTTTTGCCATTTTTTCCCATATCTGATTCTTGTCGGAAAAATCCGTTATTTTGTCATTTTTGTACATATCTGATTTTCGGCGAAAAATCCATTATTTTGTCATTTTTGTACATATCTGATTTTTGTCGGAATAGCCGCTATTTTTGCCATTATTCCCCATATCTGATTCTTGTCGGAAAAAACCGTTATTTTGTCATTTTTGTACATATCTGATTTTTGTCGAAAAATCCGTTATTTTGCCATTATTGGACATATCTGATTGTTCTCGAAAAATTCCGTTATTTTGTGATTTTTGAACGTATCTGATTTTCGTTGAAAAATCCGTTATTATGTAATTTTTGGATATATTTTTGATTTTTGTCGGAATAACCGCTATATTTGCACATATCTGATTTTCGTCGAAAAATTCGTTATTTTGTCATTTTTGGACATATCTGATTTTTGTCGGAATAACCGCTATTTTTGCCATTATTCCCCATATCTGATTCTTGTCGGAAAAATCCGTTATTTTGTCATTTTTGTACATATCTGATTTTTGTCGGAATAACCGCTATTTTTGCCATTATTGGACATATCTGATTCTTGTCGGAAAAATCCGTTATTTTGTCATTTTTGGACATATCTGATTGTTGTCGAAAAAAATCCGTTATTTTGTGATTTTTGAACGTATCTGATTTTCGTTGAAAAATCCGTTATTATGTAATTTTTGGATATATTTTTGATTTTTGTCGGAATAACCGCTATTTTTGTACATATCTGATTTTCGTCGTAAAATTCGTTATTTTGTCATTTTTGTACATATCTGATTTTCGTCGAAAAATCCGTTATTTTGCCATTATTGGACATATCTGATTCTTGTCGGAAAAATCCGTTATTTTGTCATTTTTGTACATATCTGATTTTTGCCGGAATAACCGCTATTTTTTGCCATTTTTTCTCATATCTGATTCTCGTCGGAAAAATCCGTTATTTTGTCATTTTTGTACATATCTGATTTTCGTCGAAAAATCCGTTATTTTGCCATTATTGGACATATCTGATTATTGTCGGAAAAATCCGTTATTTTGTCATTTTTGTACATATCTGATTTTTTGTCGAAAAATCCGTTATTTTGCCATTATTGGACATATCTGATTGTTCTCGAAAAATTCCGTTATTTTGTGATTTTTGAACGTATCTGATTTTCGTTGAAAAATCCGTTATTATGTAATTTTTGGATATATTTTTGATTTTTGTCGGAATAACCGCTATATTTGCACATATCTGATTTTCGTCGAAAAATTCGTTATTTTATCATTTTTGGACATATCTGATTCTCTTCGGAAAAATCCGTTATTTTGTCATTTTTTTACATATCTGATTTTCGTCAAAAAATCCATTATTTTGCAATTTTTGGACATATCTGAATTTTGTCGGAATAACCGCTATTTTTGCCATTTTTTCCCATATCTGATTCTTGTCGGAAAAATCCGTTATTTTGTCATTTTTGTACATATCCGATTTTCGTCGAAAAATCCGTTATTTTGCAATTTTTGGACATATCTGATTTTTGTCGGAATAACCGCTATTTTTGCCATTTTTTCCCATATCTGATTCTTGTCGGAAAAATCCGTTATTTTGTCATTTTTGTACATATCTGATTTTTGTCGAAAAATTCGTTACTTTGTCATTTTTGGACATATCTGATTGTTGTCGGAAAAATACGTTATTTTGTCATTTTTGTACATATCTGATTTTCGGCGAAAAATCCGATATTTTGTCATTTTTGTACATATCTGATTTTTGTCGGAATAGCCGCTATTTTTGCCATTTTTTACCATATGTGATTCTTGTCGAAAAATCCGTTATTTTGTCATTTTTGTACATATCTGATTTTCGTCAAAAAATCCATTATTTTGCAATTTTTGGACATATCTGAATTTTGTCGGAATAACCGCTATTTTTGCCATTTTTTCCCATATCTGATTCTTGTCGGAAAAATCCGTTATTTTGTCATTTTTGTACATATCTGATTTTCGGCGAAAAATCCGTTATTTTGTCATTTTTGTACATATTTGATTTTTGTCGGAATAGCCGCTATTTTTGCCATTTTTTCCCATATCTGATTCTCGTCGGAAAAATCCGTTATTTTGTCATTTTTGTACATATCTGATTTTCGTCGAAAAATCCGTTATTTTGCCATTATTGGACATATCTGATTGTTGTCGAAAAAATCCGTTATTTTGTGATTTTTGAACGTATCTGATTTTCGTTGAAAAATCCGTTATTATGTAATTTTTGGATATATTTTTGTCGGAATAACCGCTATTTTTGCCATTTTTTCCCATATCTGATTCTTGTCGGAAAATCCGTTATTTTGTCATTTTTGTAAATATCTGATTTTTGTCGAAAAATCCGTTATTTTGCCATTATTGGACATATCTGATTGTTGTCGAAAAAATCCGTTATTTTGTCATTTTTTTACATATCTGATTTAAGTCAAAAAATCCATTATTTTGCAATTTTTGGACATATCTGAATTTTGTCGGAATAACCGCTATTTTTGCCATTTTTTCCCATATCTGATTCTTGTCGGAAAAAACCGTTATTTTGTCATTTTTGTACATATCTGATTTTTGTCGAAAAATCCGTTATTTTGCCATTATTGGACATATCTGATTGTTCTCGAAAAATTCCGTTATTTTGTGATTTTTGAACGTATCTGATTTTCGTTGAAAAATCCGTTATTATGTAATTTTTGGATATATTTTTGATTTTTGTCGGAATAACCGCTATATTTGCACATATCTGATTTTCGTCGAAAAATTCGTTATTTTGTCATTTTTGGACACATCTGATTTTTGTCGGAATAACCGCAATTTTTGCCATTATTCCCCATATCTGATTCTTGTCGGAAAAATCCGTTATTTTGTCATTTTTGTACATATCTGATTTTTGCCGGAATAACCGCTATTTTTGCCATTTTTTCTCATATCTGATTCTCGTCGGAAAAATCCGTTATTTTGTCATTTTTGTACATATCTGATTTTCGTCAAAAAATCCGTTATTTTGCCATTATTGGACATATCTGATTCTTGTCGGAAAAATCCGTTATTTTGTCATTTTTGTACATATCTGATTTTTGTCGAAAAATCCGTTATTTTGCCATTATTGGACATATCTGATTGTTCTCGAAAAATTCCGTTATTTTGTGATTTTTGAACGTATCTGATTTTCGTTGAAAAATCCGTTATTATGTAATTTTTGGATATATTTTTGATTTTTGTCGGAATAACCGCTATATTTGCACATATCTGATTTTCGTCGGAAAATTCGTTATTTTGTCATTTTTGGACATATCTGATTCTCGTCGGAAAAATCCGTTATTTTGTCATTTTTTTACATATCTGATTTTCGTCAAAAAATCCATTATTTTGCAATTTTTGGACATATCTGAATTTTGTCGGAATAACCGCTATTTTTGCCATTTTTTCCCATATCTGATTCTTGTCGGAAAAATCCGTTATTTTGTCATTTTTGTACATATCCGATTTTCGTCGAAAAATCCGTTATTTTGCAATTTTTGGACATATCTGATTTTTTGTCGGAATAACCGCTATTTTTGCCATTTTTTCCCATATCTGATTCTTGTCGGAAAAATCCGTTATTTTGTCATTTTTGTACATATCTGATTTTTGTCGAAAAATTCGTTACTTTGTCATTTTTGGACATATCTGATTGTTGTCGGAAAAATACGTTATTTTGTCATTTTTGTACATATCTGATTTTCGGCGAAAAATCCGATATTTTGTCATTTTTGTACATATCTGATTTTTGTCGGAATAGCCGCTATTTTTGCCATTTTTTACCATATGTGATTCTTGTCGAAAAATCCGTTATTTTGTCATTTTTGTACATATCTGATTTTCGTCGAAAAATCCGTTATTTTGTCATTTTTGTACATATCTGATTGTTGTCGAAATAACCGCTATTTTCATTTTTTCCCATTAAAAAATCCGTTATTTTCTGTCATTTTTTTATTTTCCATATCTGATTTTCGTCGGAAAAATCCGTTATTTTGTCATTTTTGTACATATCTGATTTTCGTCGAAAAATCCGTTATTTTGCCATTATTGGACATATCTGATTGTTGTCGAAAAAATCCGTTATTTTGTGATTTTTGAACGTATCTGATTTTCGTTGAAAAATCCGTTATTATGTAATTTTTGGATATATTTTTGTCGGAATAACCGCTATTTTTGCCATTTTTTCCCATATCTGATTCTTGTCGGAAAAATCCGTTATTTTGTCATTTTTGTAAATATCTGATTTTTGTCGGAAAAATCCGTTATTTTGCCATTATTGGACATATCTGATTGTTGTCGAAAAAATCCGTTATTTTGTCATTTTTTTACATATCTGATTTAAGTCAAAAAATCCATTATTTTGCAATTTTTGGACATATCTGAATTTTGTCGGAATAACCGCTATTTTTGCCATTTTTTCCCATATCTGATTCTTGTCGGAAAAATCCGTTATTTTGTCATTTTTGTACATATCTGATTTTTGGCGAAAAATCCGTTATTTTGCCATTTTTGTACATATCTGATTTTTGTCGGAATAGCCGCTATTTTTGTCTTTTTTGTACATATCTGATTCTCGTCGCAAAAAATCCGTTATTTTGTCATTTTTGTACATATCTTGATTTTCGTCGAAAAATCCGTTATTTTGCCATTATTGGACATATCTGATTGTTCGTCGAAAAATCCGTTATTTTGCCATTTTTTTACATATCTGATTTTCGTCAAAAAAACCCATTATTTTGCAATTTTTGGACATATCTGATTGTTGTCGGAACAATACGTTATTTTGTGATTTTTGAACGTATCTGATTTTCGTTGAAAAATTCCTTATTATGTAATTTTTGGATATATTTTTGTTGGAATTACCGCTATTTTTGCAATTTTTTTCCCATATCTGATTCTTGTCGGAAAAATCCGTTATTTTGTCATTTTGTACATATCTGATTTTTGTCGAAAAATCCGTTATTTTGCCATTTTTTGACATATCTGATTGTTGTCGGAAAAATCCGTTATTTTGTCATTTTTTTCATATCTGATTTTCGTCAAAAAATCCATTATTTTGCAATTTTTGGACATATCTGAATTTTGTCGGAATAACCGCTATTTTTGCCATTTTTCCCCATATCTGATTCTTGTCGGAAAAATCCGTTATTTTGTCATTTTTGTACATATCTGATTTTCGTCCAAAAAATCCGTTATTTTGCAATTTTTGGACATATCTTGATTCATGTCGGAAAAATCCGTTATTTTGTCAATTTTTGTACATATCTGATTTTTGTCGAAAAATTCGTTATTTTGTCATTTTTGGACATATCTGATTGTTGTCGGAGAAATACGTTATTTTGTCATTTTTTTACATATCTGATTTTCGTCAAAAAATCCATTATTTTGCAATTTTTTGACATATCTGAATTTTGTCGGAATAACCGCTATTTTTGCCATTTTTTCCCATATGTGATTCTTGTCGAAAAATCCGTTATTTTGTCATTTTTGTACATATCTGAGTTTCGTCGAAAAATCCGTTATTTTGTGATTTTTGAACGTATCTGATTTTCGTTGAAAAATCCGTTATTATGTAATTTTTGGATATATTTTTGATTTTTGTCGGAATAACCGCTATTTTTCCCATATCTGATTCTCGTCGGAAAAATCCGTTATTTTGTCATTTTTGTACCTATCTGATTTTCGTCGAAAAAATCCGTTATTTTGCCATTATTGGACATATCTGATTCTTGTCGGCAAAATCCGTTATTTTGTCATTTTTGTACATATCTGATTTTTGTCGAAAAATCCGTTATTTTGCCATTATTGGACATATCTGATTGTTGTCGAAAAAATCCGTTATTTTGTCATTTTTTTACATATCTGATTTTTGTCAAAAAATCCATTATTTTGTAATTTTTGGACATATCTGAATTTTGTCGGAATAACCGCTATTTTTGCCATTTTTTCCCATATCTGATTCTCGTCGGAAAAATCCGTTATTTTGTCATTTTTGGACATATCTGATTTTTGTCGAAAAATCCGTTATTTTGCCATTATTGGACATATCTGATTGTTGTCGAAAAAATCCGTTATTTTGTCATTTTTTTACATATCTGATTTTTGTCAAAAAAATCCATTATTTTGTAATTTTTGGACATATCTGAATTTTGTCGGAATAACCGCTATTTTTGCCATTTTTTCCCATATCTGATTCTTGTCGGAAAAATCCGTTATTTTGTCATTTTTGTACATATCTGATTTTCGTCGAAAAATCCGTTATTTTGCAATTTTTGAACATATCTGATTTTTGTCGGAATAACCGCTATTTTTTGCCATTTTTTCCCATATCTGATTCTTGTCGGAAAAATCCGTTATTTTGTCATTTTTGTACATATCTGATTTTTGTCGAAAAATTCGTTATTTTGTCATTTTTTGACATATCTGATTGTTGTCGGAAGAATACGTTATTTTGTCATTTTTGTACATATCTGATTTTCGGCGAAAAATCCCTTATTTTGTCATTTTTGTACATATCTGATTGTTCTCGAAAAAATCCGTTATTTTGTGATTTTTGAACGTATCTGATTTTCGTTGAAAAATTCGTTATTATGTAATTTTTTGGATATATTTTTGTTGGAATTACCGCTATTTTTGCAATTTTTTCCCATATCTGATTCTTGTCGGAAAAATCCGTTATTTTGTCATTTTTGTACATATCTGATTTTTGTCGAAAAATCCGTTATTTTGCCATTATTGGACATATCTGATTGTTGTCGAAAAAATCCGTTATTTTGTCATTTTTTTACATATCTGATTTTCGTCAAAAAATCCATTATTTTGCAATTTTTGGACATTTTTGAATTTTGTCGGAATAACCGCTATTTTTGCCATTTTTTCCCATATCTGATTCTTGTCGGAAAAATCCGTTATTTTGTCATTTTTGTACATATCTGATTTTCGTCGAAAAACTCCGTTATTTTGCAATTTTTGGACATATCTGATTTTTGTCGGAATAACCGCTATTTTTGCCATTTTTTCCCATATCTGATTCTTGTCGGAAAAATCCGTTATTTTGTCATTTTTGTACATATCTGATTTTAGTCGAAAAATTCGTTATTTTGTCATTTTTGGACATATCTGATTGTTTTCGGAAAAATACGTTATTTTGTCATTTATGTACATATCTGATTTTCGGCGAAAAATCCGTTATTTTGTCATTTTTGTACATATGTGATTCTTGTCGAAAAATCCGTTATTTTGTCATTTTTGTACATATCTAATTTTCGTCGAAAAATCCGTTATTTTGTCATTTTTGTACATATCTGATTTTCGTCGAAAAATCCGTTATTTTGCCATTATTGGACATATCTGATTGTTCTCGAAAAAATCCGTTATTTTGTGATTTTTTGAACGTATCTGATTTTCGTTGAAAAATCCGTTATTAAGTAATTTTTGGATATATTTTTGTCGGAATTACCGCTATTTTTGCCATTTTTTCCCATATCTGATTCGTGTCGGAAAAATCCGTTATTTTGTAATTTTTGTACATATCTGATTTTTGTCGAAAAATCCGTTATTTTGCCATTATTGGACATATCTGATTGTTGTCGAAAAAATCCGTTATTTTGTCATTTTTTTACATATCTGATTTTCGTCAAAAAATCCATTATTTTGCAATTTTTGGACATATCTGAATTTTGTCGGAATAATCGCTATTTTTGCCATTTTTTCCCATATCTGATTCTGGTCGGAAAAATCCGTTATTTTGTCATTTTTGAACATATCTGATTTTCGTCGAAAAATCCGTTATTTTGCCATTATTGGACATATCTGATTCTTGTAGGAAAAATCCGTTATTTTGTCATTTTTGGACATATCTGATTGTTGTCGAAAAAATCCGTTATTTTGTGATTTTTGAACGTATCTGATTTTCGTTGAAAAATCCGTTATTTTGTCATTTTTGTACATATCTGATTTTCGGCGAAAAATCCGTTATTTTGTCATTTTTGTACATATCTGATTTTTGTCGGAATAGCCGCTATTTTTGCCATTTTTGTACATATCTGATTCTCGTCGGAAAAATCCGTTATTTTGTCATTTTTGTACATATCTGATTTTCGTCGAAAAATCCGTTATTTTGCCATTATTGGACATATCTGATTGTTGTCGAAAAAATCCGTTATTTTGTGATTTTTGAACGTATCTGATTTTCGTTGAAAAATCCTTTATTATGTAATTTTTGGATATATTTTTGATTTTTGTCGGAATAACCGCTATTTTTATCATTTTTGCACATATCTGATTTTTGTCGAAAAATTCGTTATTTTGTCATTTTTGTACATATCTGATTTTTTGTCGGAATAGCCGCTATTTTTGCCATTTTTTCCCATATCTGATTCTCGTCGGAAAAATCCGTTATTTTGTCAATTTTGTACATATCTGATTTTCGTCGAAAAATCCGTTATTTTGCCATTATTGGACATATCTGATTGTTGTCGAAAAATCCGTTATTTTGTGATTTTTGAACGTATCTGATTTTCGTCGAAAAATTCGTTATTTTGTCATTTTTGGACATATCTGATTTTTGTCGGAATAACCGCTATTTTTGCCATTTTTTCCCATATCTGATTCTTGTCGGAAAAATCCGTTATTTTGTCATTTTTGTACATATCTGATTTTCGTCGAAAAATCCGTTATTTTGCAATTTTTGAAAATATCTGATTTTTGTCGGAATAACCGCTATTTTTGCCATTTTTTCCCATATCTGATTCTTGTCGGAAAAATCCGTTATTTTGTCATTTTTGTACATATCTGATTTTTGTCGAAAAATTCGTTATTTTGTCATATTTGGACATATCTGATTGTTGTCGGAAAAATACGTTATTTTGTCATTTTTGTACATATCTGATTTTCGGCGAAAAATCCGTTATTTTGTCATTTTTTTACATATCTGACTTTTGTCGGAATAGCCGCTATTTTTGCCATTTTTTCCCATATGTGATTCTTGTCGAAAAATCCGTTATTTTGTCATTTTTGTACATATCTGATTTTCGTCGAAAAATCCGTTATTTTGCCATTATTGGACATATCTGATTGTTCTCGAAAAAATCCGTTATTTTGTGATTTTTGAACGTATCTGATTTTCGTTGAAAAATCCGTTATTATGTAATTTTTGGATATATTTTTGATTTTTGTCGGAATAACCGCTATTTTTGCCATTTTTGCACATATCTGATTTTTGTCGAAAAATTCGTTATTTTGTCATTTTTGTACATATCTGAATTTCGTCGAAAAATTCGTTATTTTGTCATTTTTGGACATATCTGATTTTTGTCGGAATAACCGCTATTTTTGCCATTTTTTCCCATATCTGATTCTCGTCGGAAAAATCCGTTATTTTGTCATTTTTGTACATATCTGATTTTTGTCGAAAAATCCGTTATTTTGCCATTATTGGACATATCTGATTGTTGTCGAAAAAATCCGTTATTTTGTCATTTTTTTCATATCTGATTTTCGTCAAAAAATTCATTATTTTGCAATTTTTGGACATATCTGAATTTTGTCGGAATAACCGCTATTTTTGCCATTTTTTCCCATATCTGATTCTTGTCGGAAAAATCCGTTATTTTGTCATTTTTGTACATATCTGATTTTCGTCGAAAAATCCGTTATTTTGCAATTATTGGACATATCTGATTGTTGTCGAAAAAATCCGTTATTTTGTGATTTTTGAACGTATCTGATTTTCGTTGAAAAATCCGTTATTATGTAATTTTTAGATATATTTTTGTCAGAATAACCGGTATTTTTGCCATTTTTTCCCATATCTTATTCTCGTCGGAAAAATCCGTTATTTTGTCATTTTTGTACATATCTGATTTTTGTCGAAAAAATCCGTTATTTTGCAATTTTTGGACATATCTGATTTTTGTCGGAATAACCGCTATTTTTGCCATTTTTCCCATATCTGATTCTTGTCGGAAAAATCCGTTATTTTGTCATTTTTGTACATATCTGATTTTTTGTCGGAATAGCCGCTATTTTTGTCATTTTTGTACATATCTGATTCTCGTCGGAAAAATCCGTTATTTTGTCATTTTTGTACATATCTGATTTTCGTCGAAAAATCCGTTATTTTGCCATTATTGGACATATCTGATTGTTGTCGAAAAAATCCGTTATTTTGTGATTTTTTTTTGAATTTTTTTGAAAAATCCTTTATTATGTAATTTTTGGATATATTGTTGATTTTTGTCGGAATAACCGCTATTTTTACCATTTTTGCACATATCTGATTTTTGTCGAAAAATTCGTTATTTTGTCATTTTTGTACATATCTGATTTTTGTCGGAATAGCCGCTATTTTTGCCATTTTTTCCCATATCTGATTCTCGTCGGAAAAATCAGTTATTTTGCCAATTTTGTACATATCTGATTTTCGTCGAAAAATCCGTTATTTTGCCATTATTGGACATATCTGATTGTTGTCGAAAAAACCGTTATTTTGTGATTTTTGAACGTATCTGATTTTCGTCGAAAAATTCGTTATTTTGTCATTTTTGGACATATCTGATTTTTGTCGGAATAACCGCTATTTTTGCCATTTTTTCCCATATCTGATTCTTGTCGGAAAAATCCGTTATTTTGTCATTTTTGTACATATCTGATTTTTGTCGAAAAATTCGTTATTTTGTCATTTTTGGACATATCTGATTGTTGTCGGAAAAATACGTTATTTTGTCATTTTTTTTCATATCTGATTTTCGTCAAAAAATCCATTATTTTGCAATTTTTGGACAAATCTGAATTTTGTCGGAATAACCGCTATTTTTGCCATTTTTTCCCATATCTGATTCTTGTCGGAAAAATCCGTTATTTTGTCATTTTTGTACATATCTGATTTTCGTCGAAAAATCCGTTATTTTGCAATTTTTGAACATATCTGATTTTTTGTCGGAATAACCGCTATTTTTGCCATTTTTTCCCATATCTGATTCTTGTCGGAAAAATCCGTTATTTTGTCATTTTTGTACATATCTGATTTTTGTCGAAAAATTCGTTATTTTGTCATTTTTGGACATATCTGATTGTTGTCGGAAAAATAAGTTATTTTGTCATTTTTGTACATATCTGATTTTCGGCGAAAAATCCGTTATTTTGTCATTTTTTTACATATCTGACTTTTGTCGGAATAGCCGCTATTTTTGCCATTTTTTCCCATATGTGATTCTTGTCGAAAAATCCGTTATTTTGTCATTTTTGTACATATCTGATTTTCGTCGAAAAATCCGTTATTTTGCCATTATTGGACATATATGATTGTTCTCGAAAAAATCCGTTATTTTGTGATTTTTGAACGTATCTGATTTTCGTTGAAAAATCCGTTATTATGTAATTTTTAGATATATTTTTGTCAGAATAACCGGTATTTTTGCCATTTTTTCCCATATCTGATTCTCGTCGGAAAAATCCGTTATTTTGTCATTTTTGTACATATCTGATTTTTGTCGAAAAATCCGTTATTTTGCAATTTTTGGACATATCTGATTTTTGTCGGAATAACCGCTATTTTTGCCATTTTTCCCATATCTGATTCTTGTCGGAAAAATCCGTTATTTTGTCATTTTTGTACATATCTGATTTTTGTCGAAAAATTCGTTATTTTGTCATTTTTGGACATATCTGATTGTTGTCGGAAAAATACGTTATTTTGTCATTTTTTTCATATCTGATTTTCGTCAAAAAAATCCATTATTTTGCAATTTTTGGACATATCTGAATTTTGTCGGAATAACCGCCATTTTTTCTTATATCTGATTCTTGTCGGAAAAATCCGTTATTTTGTCATTTTTGTACATATCTGATTTTTGTCGGAATAGCCGCTATTTTTGTCATTTTTGTACATATCTGATTCTCGTCGGAAAAATCCGTTATTTTGTCATTTTTGTACATATCTGATTTTCGTCGAAAAATCCGTTATTTTGCCATTATTGGACATATCTGATTGTTGTCGAAAAAATCCGTTATTTTGTGATTTTTTTTTTGAATTTTTTTGAAAAATCCTTTATTATGTAATTTTTGGATATATTTTTGATTTTTGTTGGAATAACCGCTATTTTTACCATTTTTGCACATATCTGATTTTTTGTCGAAAAATTCGTTATTTTGTCATTTTTGTACATATCTGATTTTTGTCGGAATAGCCGCTATTTTTGCCATTTTTTCCCATATCTGATTCTCGTCGGAAAAATCCGTTATTTTGCCAATTTTGTACATATCTGATTTTCGTCGAAAAATCCGTTATTTTGCCATTATTGGACATATCTGATTGTTGTCGAAAAAATCCGTTATTTTGTGATTTTTGAACGTATCTGATTTTCGTCGAAAAATTCGTTATTTTGTCATTTTTGGACATATCTGATTTTTGTCGGAATAACCGCTATTTTTGCCATTTTTTTCCCATATCTGATTCTTGTCGGAAAAATCCGTTATTTTGTCATTTTTGTACATATCTGATTTTCGTCGAAAAATCCGTTATTTTGCAATTTTTGAACATATCTGATTTTTTGTCGGAATAACCGCTATTTTTGCCATTTTTTCCCATATCTGATTCTTGTCGGAAAAATCCGTTATTTTGTCATTTTTGTACATATCTGATTTTTGACGAAAAATTCGTTATTTTGTCATTTTTGGACATATCTGATTGTTGTCGGAAAAATACGTTATTTTGTCATTTTTGTACATATCTGATTTTCGGCGAAAAATCCGTTATTCTGCAATTTTCGTTGAAAAATCCGTTATTATGTAATCTTTGGATATATTTTTGATTTTTGTCGGAATAACCGCTATTTTTGCCATTTTTGCACATATCTGATTTTCGTCGAGAAATTCGTTATTTTGTCATTTTTGGACATATTTTTGCCATTTTTCCCCATGTCTCATTCTTGTCGGAAAAATCCGTTATTTTGTGATTTTTGAACACTATTTTTGCCATTTTTGCACATATTTGATTTTCGTTGAAAAATCAGTTATTTTGCAATTTTTGCACATATCTCATTTTCGTCGAAAAATTCGTTATTTTGTCATTTTTGGACATATCGGATTATTGTCGAAAGATCCGTTATTTTGAACTTTTTGCACATATCTGATTTTCGTCGAAAAATTCGTTATTTTGTCATTTTTGGACATATCTGATATTTGTCGACAAATCCGTCATATTGTCATTTTTGGACATATCTGATTTTTGTCGAAAAATTCGTTATTTTGCCATTTTTGCACAAATCTGATTTTCGTCGAAAAATCCGTTATTTTGTTATTTTTGGACATATCTGATTTTTGTCGGAATTACCGCTATTTTTGCCATTTTTTCCCATATCTGATTCTCTTCGGAAAAATCCGTTATTTTGTCATTTTTGTACATATCTGATTTTTGTCGAAAAATTCGTTATTTTGTCATTTTTGGACATATCTGATTGTTGTCGGAAAAATACGTTATTTTGTCATTTTTTTCATATCTGATTTTCGTCAAAAAAATCCATTATTTTGCAATTTTTGGACATATCTGAATTTTGTCGGAATAACCGCTATTTTTGCCATTTTTTCCCATATCTGATTCTTGTCGGAAAAATCCGTTATTTTGTCATTTTTGTACATATCTGATTTTCGTCGAAAAATCCGTTATTTTGCAATTTTTGGACATATCTGATTTTTGTCGGAATAACCGCTTTTTTGCCATTTTTCCCATATCTGATTCTTGTCGGAAAAATCCGTTATTTTGTCATTTTTGTACATATCTGATTTTTGTCGAAAAATTCGTTATTTTGTCATTTTTGGACATATCTGATTGTTGTCGGAAAAAATACGTTATTTTGTCATTTTTGTACATATCTGATTTTCGGCGAAAAATCCGTTATTTTGTCATTTTTGTACATATCTGATTTTTGTCGGAATAGCCGCTATTTTTGCCATTTTTTCCCATATCTGATTCTTGTCGAAAAATCCGTTATTTTGTCATTTTTGTACATATCTGAGTTTCGTCGAAAAATCCGTTATTTTGTGATTTTTGAACGTATCTGATTTTCGGTGAAAAATCCGTTATTATGTAATTTTTGGATATATTTTTGATTTTTTGTCGGAATAACCGCTATTTTTGCCATTTTTTCCCATATCTGATTCTCGTCGGAAAAATCCGTTATTTTGCGATTATTGGACATATCTGATTGATGTCGAAAAAATCCGTTATTTTGTCATTATTGGACATATCTGATTCTTGTCGGAAAAATCCGTTATTTTGTCATTATTGGACATATCTGATTCTTGTCGGAAAAATCCGTTATTTTGTCATTTTTGTACATATCTGATTTTCGTCGAAAAATCCGTTATTTTGCCATTATTGGACATATCTGAATTTTGTCGGAATAACCGCTATTTTTACAATTTTTTCCCATATCTGATTCTTGTCGGAAAAATCCGTTATTTTGTCAATTTTGTACATATCTGATTTTCGTCGAAAAATCCGTTATTTTGTCATTATTGGACATATCTGATTGTTGTCCAAAAAAATCCGTTATTTTGTGATTTTTGGATATATTTTTGATTTTTGTCGGAATAACCGCTATTTTTACCATTTTTCCCCATATCTGATTCTTGTCGGAAAAATACGTTATTTTGTCATTTTTGTACATATCTGATTTTTGGCGAAAAATCCGTTATTTTGTTATTTTTGGACATATCTGATTTTTGTCAGAATTACCTCTATTTTTGCCATTTTTCCCATATCTGATTCTCGTCGTAAAAATCCGTTATTTTGTCATTTTTGTACATATCTGATTTTTGTCGAAAAATCCGTTATTTTGCCATTATTGGACATATCTGATTGTTGTCGAAAAAATCCGTTATTTTGTCATTTTTTTCATATCTGATTTTCGTCAAAAAATCCATTATTTGTACATATCTGATTTTCGTCGAAAAATCCGTTATTTTGCCATTATTGGACATATCTGATTGTTGTCGAAAAAATCCGTTATTTTGTGATTTTTGAACGTATCTGATTTTCGTTGAAAAATCCGTTATTATGGAATTTTTGGATATATTTTTGATTTTTGTCGGAATAACCGCTATTTTTGCCATTTTTTTTTATATCTGATTCTTGTCGGAAAAATCCGTTATTTTGTCATTTTTGTACATATCTGATTTTCGTCGAAAAATCCGTTATTTTGCAATTATTTGACATATCTGATTGTTGTCGAAAAAATCCGTTATTTTGTGATTTTTGAACGTATCTGATTTTCGTTGAAAAATCCGTTATTATGTAATTTTTAGATATATTTTTGTCAGAATAACCGGTATTTTTGCCATTTTTTCCCATATCTGATTCTCGTCGGAAAAATCCGTTATTTTGTCATTTTTGTACATATCTGATTTTTGTCGAAAAATCCGTTATTTTGCAATTTTTGGTCATATCTGATTTTTGTCGGAATAACCGTTTTTTTTTGCCATTTTTCCCATATCTGATTCTTGTCGGAAAAATCCGTTATTTTGTCATTTTTGTACATATCTGATTTTTGTCGAAAAATTCGTTATTTTGTCATTTTTGGACATATCTGATTGTTGTCGGAAAAATACGTTATTTTGTCATTTTTTTTTCATATCTGATTTTCGTCAAAAAATCCATTATTTTGCAATTTTTGGACATATCTGAATTTTGTCGGAATAACCGCTATTTTTGCCATTTTTTCTTATATCTGATTCTTGTCGGAAAAATCCGTTATTTTGTCATTTTTGTACATATCTGATTTTTGTCGGAATAGCCGCTATTTTTGTCATTTTTGTACATATCTGATTTTCGTCGAAAAATTCGTTATTTTGTCATTTTTGGACATATCTGATTTTTGTCGGAATAACCGCTATTTTTGCCATTTTTTCCCATATCTGATTCTTGTCGGAAAAATCCGTTATTTTGTCATTTTTGTACATATCTGATTTTCGTCGAAAAATCCGTTATTTTGCAATTTTTGAACATATCTGATTTTTGTCGGAATAACCGCTATTTTTGCCATTTTTTCCCATATCTGATTCTTGTCGGAAAAATCCGTTATTTTGTCATTTTTGTACATATCTGATTTTTGACGAAAAATTCGTTATTTTGTCATTTTTGGACATATCTGATTGTTGTCGGAAAAATACGTTATTTTGTCATTTTTGTACATATCTGATTTTCGGCGAAAAATCCGTTATTTTGTCATTTTTTTACATATCTGACTTTTGTCGGAATAGCCGCTATTTTTGCCATTTTTTCCCATATGTGATTCTTGTCGAAAAATCCGTTATTTTGTCATTTTTGTACATATCTGATTTTCGTCGAAAAATCCGTTATTTTGCCATTATTGGACATATCTGATTTTTGTCGGAATAACCGCTATTTTTGCCATTTTTTCCCATATCTGATTCTTGTCGGAAAAATCCGTTATTTTGTCATTTTTGTACATATCTGATTTTTGACGAAAAATTCGTTATTTTGTCATTTTTGGACATATCTGATTGTTGTCGGAAAAATACGTTATTTTGTCATTTTTGTACATATCTGATTTTCGGCGAAAAATCCGTTATTTTGTCATTTTTTTACATATCTGACTTTTGTCGGAATAGCCGCTATTTTTGCCATTTTTTCCCATATGTGATTCTTGTCGAAAAAATCCGTTATTTTGACATTTTTGGACATATCTGATTTTCGTCGAAAAATCCGTTATTTTGTGATTTTTGGACATATCTGATTTTTGTCGGAATAACCGCTATTTTTGCCATTTTTCCCATATCTGATTCTTGTCGGAAAAATCCGTTATTTTGTCATTTTTGTACATATCTGATTTTTGTCGAAAAATTCGTTATTTTGTCATTTTTTGACATATCTGATTGTTGTCGGAAAAATACGTTATTTTGTCATTTTTTTCATATCTGATTTTCGTCAAAAAATCCATTATTTTGCAATTTTTGGACATATCTGAATTTTGTCGGAATAACCGCTATTTTTGCCATTTTTTCCCATATCTGATTCTTGTCGGAAAAATCCGTTATTTTGTCATTTTTGTACATATCTGATTTTCGTCGAAAAATCCGTTATTTTGCAATTTTTGGACATATCTGATTCATGTCGGAAAAATCCGTTATTTTGTCAATTTTTTGTACATATCTGATTTTTGTCGAAAAATTCGTTATTTTGTCATTTTTGGACATATCTGATTGTTGTCGGAAAAATACGTTATTTTGTCATTTATTTTCATATCTGATTTTCGTCAAAAAATCCATTATTTTGCAATTTTTGGACATATCTGAATTTTGTCGGAATAACCGCTATTTTTGCCATTTTTTCCCATATGTGATTCTTGTCGAAAAATCCGTTATTTTGTCATTTTTGTACATATCTGAGTTTCGTCGAAAAATCCGTTATTTTGTGATTTTTGAACGTATCTGATTTTCGTTGAAAAATCCGTTATTATGTAATTTTTGGATATATTTTTGATTTTTGTCGGAATAACCGATATTTTTCCCATTTTTTCCCATATCTGATTCTCGTCGGAAAAATCCGTTATTTTGTCATTTTTGTACCTATCTGATTTTCGTCGAAAAATCCGTTATTTTCCCATTATTGGACATATCTGATTCTTGTCGGAAAAATCCGTTATTTTGTCATTTTTGTACATATCTGATTTTCGTCGAAAAATTCGTTATTTTGCCATTATTGGACATATCTGATTGTTGTCGAAAAAATCCGTTATTTTGTGATTTATTTTCATATCTGATTTTCGTCAAAAAATCCATTATTCTGCAATTTTCGTTGAAAAATCCGTTATTATGTAATCTTTGGATATATTTTTGATTTTTTGTCGGAATAACCGCTATTTTTGCCATTTTTGCACATATCTGATTTTCGTCGAAAAATTCGTTATTTTGTCATTTTTGGACATATCTGATATTTGTCGACAAATCCGTCATATTGTCATTTTTGGACATATCTGATTTTTGTCGAAAAATTCGTTATTTTGCCATTTTTGCACAAATCTGATTTTCGTCGAAAAATCCGTTATTTTGTTATTTTTGGACATATCTGATTTTTGTCGGAATTACCGCTATTTTGCCATTTTTTCCCATATCTGATTCTCTTCGGAAAAATCCGTTATTTTGTCATTTTTGTACATATCTGATTTTTGTCGAAAAATTCGTTATTTTGTCATTTTTGGACATATCTGATTGTTGTCGGAAAAATACGTTATTTTGTCATTTTTTTCATATCTGATTTTCGTCAAAAAAATCCATTATTTTGCAATTTTTGGACATATCTGAATTTTGTCGGAATAACCGCTATTTTTGCCATTTTTTCCCATATCTGATTCTTGTCGGAAAAATCCGTTATTTTGTCATTTTTGTAAATATCTGATTTTCGTCGAAAAATCCGTTATTTTTCAATTTTTGGACATATCTGATTTTTGTCGGAATAACCGCTTTTTGCCATTTTTCCCATATCTGATTCTTGTCGGAAAAATCCGTTATTTTGTCATTTTTGTACATATCTGATTTTTGTCGAAAAATTCGTTATTTTGTCATTTTTGGACATATCTGATTGTTGTCGGAAAAATGCGTTATTTTGTCATTTTTGTACATATCTGATTTTCGGCGAAAAATCCGTTATTTTGTCATTTTTGTACATATCTGATTTTTGTCGGAATAGCCGCTATTTTTGCCATTTTTTCCCATATCTGATTCTTGTCGAAAAATCCGTTATTTTGTCATTTTTGTACATATCTGAGTTTCGTCGAAAAATCCGTTATTTTGTGATTTTTTGAACGTATCTGATTTTCGTTGAAAAATCCGTTATTATGTAATTTTTGTATATATTTTTGATTTTTGTCGGAATAACCGCTATTTTTGCCATTTTTTCCCATATCTGATTCTCGTCGGAAAAATCCGTTATTTTGCGATTATTGAACATATCTGATTGATGTCGAAAAAATCCGTTATTTTGTCATTATTGGACATATCTGATTCTTGTCGGAAAAATCCGTTATTTTGTCATTTTTGTACATATCTGATTTTCGTCGAAAAAATCCGTTATTTTGCCATTATTGGACATATCTGAATTTTGTCGGAATAACCGCTATTTTTACCATTTTTTCCCATATCTGATTCTTGTCGGAAAAATCCGTTATTTTGTCATTTTTGTACATATCTGATTTTCGTCGAAAAATTCGTTATTTTGCCATTATTGGACATATCTGAATTTTGTCGGAATAACCGCTATTTTTACCATTTTTCCCATATCTGATTCTTGTCGGAAAAATCCGTTATTTTGTCATTATTGGACATATCTGATTCTTGTCGGAAAAAATCCGTTATTTTGTCATTTTTGTACATATCTGATTTTCGTCGAAAAATCCGTTATTTTGCCATTATTGGACATATCTGAATTTTGTCGGAATAACCGCTATTTTTACCATTTTTTCCCATATCTGATTCTTGTCGGAAAAATCCGTTATTTTGTCAATTTTGTACATATCTGATTTTCGTCGAAAAATCCGTTATTTTGTCATTATTGGACATATCTGATTGTTGTCGAAAAAATCCGTTATTTTGTGATTTTTGGATATATTTTTGATTTTTGTCGGAATAACCGCTATTTTTGCCATTTTTGCACATATCTGATTTTCGTCGAAAAATTCGTTATTTTGCCATTTTTGACATATCTGATTTTTTGTCGGAATAACCGCTATTTTTGACATTTTTTCCCATATCTGATTCTTGTCGGAAAAATACGTTATTTTGTCATTTTTGTACATATCTGATTTTTGGCGAAAAATCCGTTATTTTGTCATTTTTGTACATATCTGATTTTTGTCGGAATAACCGCTATTTTTGCCATTTTTTCCCATATCTGATTCTTGTCGTAAAAATCCGTTGTTTTGTCATTTTTGGAGATATCTGATTTTTGTCGAAAAATCCGTACTATTGTTATTTTTGGACATATCTGATTTTTGTCAGAATTACCTCTATTTTTGCCATTTTTTCCCATATCTGATTCTCGTCGTAAAAATCCGTTATTTTGTCATTTTTGTACATATCTGATTTTTGTCGAAAAATCCGTTATTTTGCCATTATTGGACATATCTGATTTTTGTCGAAAAAAATCCGTTATTTTATCATTTTTTTCATATCTGATTTTCGTCAAAAAAATCCATTATTTGTACATATCTGATTTTCGTCGAAAAATCCGTTATTTTGCCATTATTGGACATATCTGATTGTTGTCGAAAAAATCCGTTATTTTGTGATTTTTGAACGTATCTGATTTTCGTTGAAAAATCCGTTATTATGTAATTTTTGGATATATTTTTGATTTTTGTCGGAATAACCGCTATTTTTGCCATTTTTTTTGATATCTGATTCTCGTCGGAAAAATCCGTTATTTTGTCATTTTTGTACATATCTGATTGATGTCGAAAAAATCCGTTATTTTGCCATTATTGGACATATCTGATTCTTGTCGGAAAAACCCGTTATTTTGTCATTTTTGTACATATCTGATTTTCGTCGAAAAATTCGTTATTTTGCCATTATTGGACATATCTGATTGTTGTCGAAAAAATCCGTTATTTTGTGATTTTTGAACGTATCTGATTTTCGTTGAAAAATCCGATATATTTTTGATTTTTGTCGGAATAACCGCTATTTTTGCCATTTTTGCACATATCTGATTTTCGTCGAAAAATTCGTTATTTTGTCATTTTTGGACAAATTTGACTTTTGTCGGAATAACCGCTATTTTTGCCATTTTTCCCCATGTCTCATTCTTGTCGGAAAAATCCGTTATTTTGTGATTTTTGAACGCTATTTTTGCCCATATTTGATTTTCGTTGAAAAATCCGTTATTTTGCAATTTTTGCACATATCTCATTTTCGTCGAAAAATTCGTTATTTTGTCATTTTTGGACATATCGGATTATTGTCGAAAGATCCGTTATTTTCCAATTTGCACATATCTGATTTTCGTCGAAAAATTCGTTATTTTGTCATTTTTGGACATATCTGATATTTGTCGAAAAATCCGTTATATTGTCGTTTTTGGACATATCAAAAATCCGTTATTTTGTGATTTTTGTACATATCTGATTTTTGTCGAAAAATCCGTTATTTTGCCATTATTGGACATAACTGATTGTTGTCGAAAAAATCCGTTATTTTGTCATTTTTTTCATATCTGATTTTCGTCAAAAAATCCATTATTTGTACATATCTGATTTTCGTCGAAAAATCCGTTATTTTGCCATTATTGGACATATCTTATTGTTGTCGAAAAAATCCGTTATTTTGTGATTTTTGAACGTATCTGATTTTCGTTGAAAAATCCGTTATTATGTAATTTTTGGATATATTTTTGATTTTTGTCGGAATAACCGCTATTTTTGCCATTTTTTCCCATATCTGATTCTTGTCGGAAAAATCCGTTATTTTGTCATTTTTGTACATATCTGATTTTCGTCGAAAAATTCGTTATTTTGTCATTTTTGGACATATCTGATTTTCGTCAAAAAATCCATTATTTTGCAATTTTTGGACATATCTGAATTTTGTCGGAATAACCGCTATTTTTACCATTTTTTCCCATATCTGATTCTTGTCGGAAAAATCCGTTATTTTGTCATTTTTGTACATATCTGATTTTCGTCGAAAAATCCGTTATTTTGCCATTATTGGACATAACTGATTGTTGTCGATAAAATCCGTTATTTTGTCATTTTTTTCATATCTGATTTTCGTCAAAAAATCCATTATTTGTACATATCTGATTTTCGTCGAAAAATCCGTTATTTTGTAATTTTTGGACATATCTGATTTTTGTCGAAAAATCCGTACTATTGTTATTTTTGGACATATCTGATTTTTGTCAGAATTACCTCTATTTTCGCCATTTTTTTCCCATATCTGATTCTCGTCGGAAAAATCCGTTATTTTGTCATTTTTGTACATATCTGATTTTTGTCGACAAATCCGTTATTTTACCATTATTGGACATATCTGATTGTTGTCGAAAAAATCCGTTATTTTTTCATTTTTTTTCATATCTGATTTTCGTCAAAAAATCCATTATTTGTACATATCTGATTTTCGTCGAAAAATCCGTTATTTTGCCATTATTGGACATATCTGATTGTTGTCGAAAAAATCCGTTATTTTGTGATTTTTGAACGTATCTGTTTTTCGTTGAAAAATCCGTTATTATGTAATTTTTGGATATATTTTTGATTTTTGTCGGAATAACCACTATTTTTGCCATTTTTTCCCATATCTGATTCTCGTCGGAAAAATCCGTTATTTTGTCATTTTTGTACATATCTGATTTTCGTCGAAAAATCCGTTATTTTGCCATTATTGGACATATCTGATTCTTGTCGGAAAAATCCGTTATTTTGTCATTTTTGTACATATCTGATTTTCGTCGAAAAATTCGTTATTTTGCCATTATTGGACATATCTGATTGTTGTCGAAAAAATCCGTTATTTTGTGATTTTTGAACGTATCTGATTTTCGTTGAAAAATCCGTTATTATGTAATTTTTGGATATATTTTTGATTTTTGTCGGAATAACCGCTATTTTTGCCATTTTTGCACATATCTGATTTTCGTCGAGAAATTCGTTATTTTGTCATTTTTGGACATATTTGATTTTTGTCGGAATAACCGCTATTATTGCCATTTTTCCCCATGTCTGATTCTTGTCGGAAAAATCCGTTATTTTGTGATTTTTGAACGCTATTTTTGCCATTTTTGCACATATTTGATTTTCGTTGAAAAATCCGTTATTTTGCAATTTTTGCACATATCTCATTTTCGTCGAAAAATTCGTTATTTTGTCATTTTTGGACATATCGGATTATTGTCGAAAGATCCGTTATTTTCCAATTTTTGCACATATCTGATTCTTGTCGGAAAAATCAGTTATTTTGTCATTTTTGTACATATCTGATTTTTGTCGAAAAATCCGTTATTTTGCGATTATTGGACATATCTGATTCTTGTCGGAAAAATCCGTTATTTTGTCATTTTTGTACATATCTGATTTTTGTCGAAAAATTCGTTATTTTGTCATTTTTGTACATATCTGATTTTCGTCGAAAAATTCGTTATTTTGTCATTTTTGGACATATCTGATTTTCGTCAAAAAAATCCATTATTTTGCCATTTTTGGACATATCTGAATTTTGTCGGAATAACCGCTATTTTTACCATTTTTTCCCATATCTGATTCTTGTCGGAAAAATCCGTTATTTTGTCATTTTTGTACATATCTGATTTTCGTCGAAAAATCCGTTATTTTGCAATTTTTGGACATATCTGATTGTTGTCGAAAAAACCGTTATTTTTGTCATTTTTTCATATCTGATTTTCGTCGGAAAAAATCCGTTATTTGTGCATATCTGATTTTCGTCGAAAAATCCGTTATTTTGCCATTTTTGGACATATCTGATTGTTCGTCGAAAAAATCCGTTATTTTGTGATTTTTGAACATATCTGATTTTCGTTGAAAAATCCGTTATTTTGTAATTTTTGGATATATTTTTGATTTTTGTCGGAATAACCGCTATTTTTGCCATTTTTTCCGATATCTGATTCTCGTCGGAAAAATCCGTTATTTTGTCATTTTTGTACATATCTGATTTTCGTCGAAAAATCCGTTATTTTGCCATTATTGGACATATTTGATTCTTGTCGTGAAAAATCCGTTATTTTGTCATTTTTGCACATATCTGATTTTCGTCGAAAAATTCGTTATTTTGCCATTTTTGGACATATCGGATTATTGTCGAAAAAATCCGTTATTTTGTGATTTTTGAACATATCTGATTTTCGTCGAAAAATCCGTTATTTTTGTTTTTGTCGGAATAACCGCTTTTTTGCCATTTTTGCACATATCTGATATTTCGTCGAGAAATCCGTTATTTTGTCATTTTTGGACATATTTGACTTTTGTCAGAAAAATCCGTTATTTTGCCATTTTTGTACATATCTGATTCTTTGTCGGAAAAACCGTTATTTTTGACATTTTTTCCCATATCTGATTCTTGTCGGAAAAATACGTTATTTTGTCATTTTTGGACATATCTGATTCTTGGCGAAAAATCCGTTATTTTGTCATTTTTGTACATATCTGATTTTTGTCGAAATAACCGTTATTTTTGCCATTTTTTCCCATATCTGATTTTTGTCGAAAAATCCGTTATTTTGTCATTTTTGGACATATCTGATTTTTGTCGAAAAAATCCATTATTTTGTTATTTTTGGACATATCTGAATTTTGTCGGAATAACCGCTATTTTTACCATTTTTTCCCATATCTGATTCTCGTCGGAAAAATCCGTTATTTTGTCATTTTTGGTACATATCTGAATTTTTGTCGAAAAATCCGTTATTTTGCCATTATTGGACATATCTGATTGTTGTCGAAAAAATCCGTTATTTTGTCATTTTTTTTCATATCTGATTTTCGTCAAAAAATCCGTTATTTGTACATATCTGATTTTCGTCGAAAAATCCGTTATTTTGCCATTATTGGACATATCTGATTGTTGTCGAAAAAATCCGTTATTTTGTGATTTTTAAACGTATCTGATTTTCGTTGAAAAATCCGTTATTATGTAATTTTTGGATATATTTTTGATTTTTGTCGGAATAACCGCTATTTTTGCCATTTTTTTCGATATCTGATTCTCGTCGGAAAAATCCGTTATTTTGTCATTTTTGTACATATCTGATTTTCGTCGAAAAATCCGTTATTTTGCCATTATTGGACATATCTGATTCTTGTCGGAAAAATCCGTTATTTTGTCATTTTTGTACATATCTGATTTTCGTCGAAAAATTCGTTATTTTGCCATTATTGGACATATCTGATTGTTGTCGAAAAAATCCGTTATTTTGTGATTTTTGAACGTATCTGATTTTCGTTGAAAATTATTATGTAATTTTTGGATATATTTTTGATTTTTGTCGGAATAACCGCTATTTTTGCCATTTTTGCACATATCTGATTTTCGTCGAGAAATTCGTTATTTTGTCATTTTTGGACATATCGGATTATTGTCGAAAAATCCGTTATATTGCCAATTTGCACATATCTGATTTTCGTCGAAAAATCCGTTATTTTGTCATTTTTGGACATATCTGATATTTGTCGAAAAATCCGTTATTTTGCCATTTTTGGACATATCTGATTTTCGTCGAAAAAATCCGTTATTTTGTGATTTTTGAACGTATCTTATTTTCGTTGAAAAATCCGTTATTATGTAATTTTTGGATATATTTTTGATTTTTGTCGGAATAACCGCTATTTTTGACATTTTTTCCCATATCTGATTCTTGTCGGAAAAATTCGTTATTTTGTCATTTTTGTACATATCTGATTTTTGTCGGAATAACCGCTATTTTTGCCATTATTGGACATATCTGATTCTTGTCGGAAAAATTCTTTATTTTGTCATTTTTGTACATATCTGATTTTTGTCGAAATAACCGCTATTTTTGCCATTATTGGACATATCTGATTGTTGTCGAAAAAATACGTTATTTTGTCATTTTTGTACATATCTGATTTTTGGCGAAAAATCCGTTATTTTGTCATTTTTGTACATATCTGATTTTTGTCGGAATAACCGCTATTTTTGCCATTTTTTCCCATATCTGATTCTTGTCGTAAAAATCCGTTATTTTGTCATTTTTGAGACATATCTGATTTTTGTCGAAAAATCCGTACTATTGTTATTTTTGGACATATCTGATTTTTGTCAGAATTACCTCTATTTTTGCCATTTTTTCCCATATCTGATTCTCGTCGGAAAAATCCGTTATTTTGTCATTTTTGTACATATCTGATTTTTGTCGAAAAATTCGGTATTTTGCCATTATTGGACATATCTGATTATTGTCGAAAAAATCCGTTATTTTGTCATTTTTTTTCATATCTGATTTTCGTCAAAAAATCCATTATTTGTACATATCTGATTTTCGTCGAAAATTCCGTTATTTTGCCATTATTGGACATATCTGATTGTTGTCGAAAAAATCCGTTATTATGTGATTTTTGAACGTATCTTATTTTCGTTGAAAAATCCGTTATTATGTAATTTTTGGATATATTTTTGATTTTTGTCGGAATAACCGCTATTTTTGCCATTTTTTCCCATATCTGATTCTTGTCGGAAAAATCCGTTATTTTGTCATTTTTGTACATATCTGATTTTTGTCGAAAAATTCGTTATTTTGTCATTTTTGTACATATCTGATTTTCGTTGAAAAATTCGTTATTTTGTCATTTTTGTACATATCTGATTTTCGTCAAAAAATCCATTATTTTGCAATTTTTGGACATATCTGAATTTTGTCGGAATAACCGCTATTTTTACCATTTTTTCCCATATCTGATTCTTGTCGGAAAAATCCGTTATTTTGTCATTTTTGTACATATCTGATTTTCGTCGAAAAATCCGTTATTTTGTCATTATTGGACATATCTGATTGTTGTCGAAAAAATCCATTATTTTGTGATTTTTGAACGTATCTTATTTTCGTTGAAAAATCCGTTATTATGTAATTTTTGGATATATTTTTGATTTTTGTCGGAATAACCGCTATTTTTGCCATTTTTTCCCATATCTGATTCTTGTCGTAAAAATCCGTTATTTTGTCATTTTTGGACATATCTGATTTTTGTCGCAAAATCCGTACTATTGTTATTTTTGGACATATCTGATTTTTGTCAGAATTACCTCTATTTTTGCCATTTTTTCCCATATCTGATTCTCGTCGGAAAAATCCGTTATTTTGTCATTTTTGTACTTATCTGATTTTTGTCGAAAAATCCGGTATTTTGCCATTATTGGACATATCTGATTGTTGTCGAAAAAATCCGTTATTTTGTCATTTTTTTTCATATCTGATTTTCGTCAAAAAATCCATTATTTGTACATATCTGATTTTCGTCGAAAATTCCGTTATTTTGCCATTATTGGACATATCTGATTGTTGTCGAAAAAATCCGTTATTTTGTGATTTTTGAACGTATCTGATTTTCGTTGAAAAATCCGTTATTATGTAATTTTTGGATATATTTTTGATTTTTGTCGGAATAACCGCTATTTTTGCCATTTTTTCCCATATCTGATTCTCGTCGGAAAAATCCGTTATTTTGTCATTTTTGTACATATCTGATTTTCGTCGAAAAATCCGTTATTTTGCCATTATTGGACATATCTGATTCTTGTCGGAAAAATCCGTTATTTTGTCATTTTTGTACATATCTGATTTTCGTCGAAAAATTCGTTATTTTGCCATTATTGGACATATCTGATTGTTGTCGAAAAAATCCGTTATTTTGTGATTTTTGAACGTATCTGATTTTCGTTGAAAAATCCGTTATTATGTAATTTTTGGATATATTTTTGATTTTTGTCGGACTAACCGCTATTTTTGCCATTTTTGCACATATCTGATTTTCGTCGAGAAATTCGTTATTTTGTCATTTTTGGACATATTTAATTTTTGTCGGAATAACCGCTATTTTTGCCATTTTTCCCCATGTCTCATTCTTGTCGGAAAAATCCGTTATTTTGTGATTTTTGAACGCTATTTTTGACATTTTTGCACATATTTGATTTTCGTTGAAAAATCCGTTATTTTGCAATTTTTGCACATATCTCATTTTCGTCGAAAAATTCGTTATTTTGTCATTTTTGGACATATCGGATTATTGTCGAAAGATCCGTTATTTTCAAATTTTTGCACATATCTGATTCTTGTCGGAAAAATCCGTTATTTTGTCATTTTTGTACATATCTGACTTTTGTCGAAAAATCCGTTATTTTGCGATTATTGGACATATCTGATTGTTGTCGAAAAAATCCGTTATTTTGTCATTTTTTTACATATCTGATTTTCGTCAAAAAATTCATTATTTTGCAATTTTTGGACATATCTGAATTTTGTCGGAATAACCGCTATTTTTGCCATTTTTTCCCATATCTGATTCTCGTCGGAAAAATCCGTTATTTTGTCATTTTTGTACATATCTGATTTTCGTCGAAAAATCCGTTATTTTGCAATTTTTGGACATATCTGATTTTTGTCTTAATAAACGCTATTTTTGTCATTTTTTCCCATATCTGATTCTTGTCGGAAAAATCCGTTATTTTGTCATTTTTGTACATATCTGATTTTTGTCGAAAAATTCGTTATTTTGTCATTTTTGTACATATCTGATTTTCGTCGAAAAATTCGTTATTTTGTCATTTTTGGACATATCTGATTTTCGTCAAAAAATCCATTATTTTGCAATTTTTGGACATATCTGAATTTTGTCGGAATAACCGCTATTTTTACCATTTTTTCCCATGTCTGATTCTTGTCGGAAAAATCCGTTATTTTGTCATTTTTGTACATATCTGATTTTCGTCGAAAAATCCGTTATTTTGCAATTTTTGGACATATTTGATTTTTGTCGTAATAAACGCTATTTTTGCCATTTTTTTCCCATATCTGATTCTTGTCGGAAAAATCCGTTATTTTGTCAATTTTGTACTTATCTGATTTTCGTCGAAAAATCCGTTATTTTGTCATTATTGGACATATCTGATTGTTGTCGAAAAAATCCGGTATTTTGTGATTTTTGAACGTATCTTATTTTCGTTGAAAAATCCGTTATTATGTAATTTTTGGATATAATTTTGATTTTTGTCGGAATAATCGCTATTTTTGCCATTTTTTCCCATATCTGATTCTTGTCGTAAAAATCCGTTATTTTGTCATTTTTGGACATATCTGATTTTTGTCGAAAAATCCGTACTATTGTTATTTTTGGACATATCTGATTTTTGTCAGAATTACCTCTATTTTTGCCATTTTTTCCCATATCTGATTCTCGTCGTAAAAATCCGTTATTTTGTCATTTTTTTCATATCTGATTTTCGTCAAAAAAATCCATTATTTGTACATATCTGATTTTCGTCGAAAAATCCGTTATTTTGCCATTATTGGACATATCTGATTGTTGTCGAAAAAATCCGTTATTTTGTGATTTTTGAACGTATCTGATTTTCGTTGAAAAATCCGTTATTATGTAATTTTTGGATATATTTTTGATTTTTGTCGGACTAACCGCTATTTTTGCCATTTTTGCACATATCTGATTTTCGTCGAGAAATTCGTTATTTTGTCATTTTTGGACATATTTAATTTTTGTCGGAATAACCGCTATTTTTGCCATTTTTCCCCATGTCTCATTCTTGTCGGAAAAATCCGTTATTTTGTGATTTTTGAACGCTATTTTTGACATTTTTGCACATATTTGATTTTCGTTGAAAAATCCGTTATTTTGCAATTTTTGCACATATCTCATTTTCGTCGAAAAATCCGTTATTTTGTCATTTTTGTACATATCTGACTTTTGTCGAAAAATCCGTTATTTTGCGATTATTGGACATATCTGATTTTCGTCGAAAAATTCGTTATTTTGCCATTTTTGCACAAATCTGATTTTCGTCGAAAAATCCGTTATTTTGTTATTTTGGGACATATCTGATTTTTGTCGAAATTACCGCTATTTTTGCTATTTTTTCCCATATCTGATTCTTGTCGGAAAAATCCGTTATTTTGTCATTTTTGTACATATCTGATTTTTGTCGAAAAATCCGTTATTTTGCGATTATTGGACATATCTGATTTTTGTCTTAATAAACGCTATTTTTGCCATTTTTTCCCATATCTGATTCTTGTCGGAAAAATCCGTTATTTTGTCATTTTTGTACATATCTGATTTTTGTCGAAAAATTCGTTATTTTGTCATTTTTGTACATATCTGATTTTCGTCGAAAAATTCGTTATTTTGTCATTTTTGGACATATCTGATTTTCGTCAAAAAAATCCATTATTTTGCAATTTTTGGACATATCTGAATTTTGTCGGAATAACCGCTATTTTTACCATTTTTTCCCATATCTGATTCTTGTCGGAAAAATCCGTTATTTTGTCATTTTTGTACATATCTGATTTTCGTCGAAAAATCCGTTATTTTGCAATTTTTGGACATATCTGATTTTTGTCTTAATAAACGCTATTTTTGCCATTTTTTCCCATATCTGATTCTTGTCGGAAAAATCCGTTATTTTGTCAATTTTGTACTTATCTGATTTTCGTCGAAAAATCCGTTATTTTGTCATTATTGGACATATCTGATTGTTGTCGAAAAAATCCGTTATTTTGTGATTTTTGAACGTATCTTATTTTCGTTGAAAAATCCGTTATTATGTAATTTTTGGATATAATTTTGATTTTTGTCGGAATAATCGCTATTTTTGCACATATCTGATTTTCGTCGAAAAATTCGTTATTTTGTCATTTTTTGACATATCTGATTTTTGTCGGAATAACCGCTATTTTTGACATTTTTTCCCATATCTGATTCTTGTCGGAAAAATACGTTATTTTGTCATTTTTGTACATATCTGATTTTTGGCGAAAGATCCGTTATTTTGTCATTTTTGTACATATCTGATTTTTGTCGGAATAACCGCTATTTTTGCCATTTTTTCCCATATCTGATTCTTGTCGTAAAAATCCGTTATTTTGTCATTTTTGGACATATCTGATTTTTGTCGAAAAATCCGTACTATTGTTATTTTTGGACATATCTGATTTTTGTCAGAATTACCTCTATTTTTGCCATTTTTTCCCATATCTGATTCTCGTCGTAAAAATCCGTTATTTTGTCATTTTTTTCATATCTGATTTTCGTCAAAAAATCCATTATTTGTACATATCTGATTTTCGTCGAAAAATCCGTTATTTTGCCATTATTGGACATATCTGATTGTTGTCGAAAAAATCCGTTATTTTGTGATTTTTGAACGTATCTGATTTTCGTTGAAAAATCCGTTATTATGTAATTTTTGGATATATTTTTGATTTTTGTCGGAAGAACCGCTATTTTTGCCATTTTTTTCTATATCTGATTCTCGTCGGAAAAATCCGTTATTTTGTCATTTTTGTACATATCTGATTTTCGTCGAAAAATCCGTTATTTTGCCATTATTGGACATATCTGATTCTTGTCGGAAAAATCCGTTATTTTGTCATTTTTGTATATATCTGATTTTCGTTGAAAAATTCGTTATTTTGCCATTATTGGACATATCTGATTGTTGTCGAAAAAATCCGTTGTTTTGTGATTTTTGAACGTATCTGATTTTCGTTGAAAAATCCGATATATTTTTGATTTTTGTCGGAATAACCGCTATTTTTGCCATTTTTGCACATATCTGATTTTCGTCGAGAAATTCGTTATTTTGTCATTTTTGGACATATTTGACTTTTGTCGGAATAACCGCTATTTTTGTAATTTTTCCCCATGCCTCATTCTTGTCGGAAAAATCCGTTATTTTGTGATTTTTGAACGCTATTTTTGCCATTTTTGCACATATTTGATATTCGTTGAAAAATCCGTTATTTTGCAATTTTTGCACATATCTCATTTTCGTCGAAAAATTCGTTATTTTGTCATTTTTGGACATATCGGATTATTGTCGAAAGATCCGTTATTTTCCAATTTTTGCACATATCTGATTTTCGTCGAAAAATTCGTTATTTTGTCATTTTTGGACATATCTGATATTTGTCGAAAAATCCGTTATATTGTCGTTTTTTGAACATATCTGATTTTCGTCGAAAAATTCGTTATTTTGCCATTTTTGCACAAATCTGATTTTCGTCGAAAAATCCGTTATTTTGTTATTTTGGGACATATCTGATTTTTGTCGGAATTACCGCTATTTTTGCTATTTTTTCCCATATCTGATTCTTGTCGGAAAAATCCGTTATTTTGTCATTTTTGTACATATCTGATTTTTGTCGAAAAATCCGTTATTTTGCGATTATTGGACATATCTGATTCTTGTCGAAAAAACCGTTATTTTGTGATTTTTGAACGTATCTGATTTTCGTTGAAAAATCCGTTATTATGTAATTTTTGGATATATTTTTGATTTTTATCGGAATAACCGCTATTTTTGCCATTTTTGCACATATCTGATTTTCGTCGAAGAAATTCGTTATTTTGTCATTTTTGGACATATTTGATTTTTGTCGGAATAACCGCTATTTTTGCCATTTTTCCCCATGTCTCATTCTTGTCGGAAAAATCCGTTATTTTGTGATTTTTGAACGCTATTTTTGCCATTTTTGCACATATTTGATTTTCGTTGAAAAATCCGTTATTTTGAAATTTTTGCACATATCTCATTTTCGTCGAAAAATTCGTTATTTTGTCATTTTTGGACATATCGGATTATTGTCGAATGATCCGTTATTTTGCAATTTTTGCACATATCTGATTTTCGTCGAAAAATTCGTTATTTTGTCATTTTTGGACATATCTGATATTTTTCGAAAAATCCGTTATATTGTCAATTTTGGACATATCTGATTTTCGTCGAAAAATTCGTTATTTTGGCATTTTTGAACAAATCTGATTTTCGTCGAAAAATCCGTTATTTTGTTATTTTTGGACATATCTGATTTTTGTCGGAATTACCGCTATTTTTGCCATTTTTTTCCCATATCTGATTCTTGTCGGAAAAATCCGTTATTTTGTCATTTTTGTACATATCTGATTTTCGTCGAAAAAATCCGTTATTTTGCCATTATTGGACATATCTGATTGTTGTCGAAAAATCCGTCATTTTTGCACATATCTGATTTTCGTCGAAAAATTCGTTATTTTGTCATTTTTGGACATATCTGATTTTTTGTCGGAATTGTTGAAATTAATATGTTAATAACAATGCACGCATGTATATCGATATAATTATCAATGTTAAAGAGTGTGGCCACTTAGCATTAACATTTGGCACACACTATGAATAATGTAAACTAACGTAATGGAGTCAGTCGCAAATAAACGTTCTTAAAGTACGAAACGTGTTTTTCTATTATACTCTTCTTATACCAAGAACTTTCCTGTGAGCATACTCGCTCAATAGGTTATGGGCCCAGGCAACGGTTTGCGGCAAGAAGAGTGTGAGTTACGAACTCAGAGGTTTTAAATTGAGACATTCGCGACAAACGGTAAAGTGCGGCGTACCAATAGCAAAATGAGTGCTTTGTATCAAATAGAGAAGCTGGAGGAGAAGAATTATGATTCTTGGAGCATCCAGATGAAAAGCGTGCTGATACATGCAGAGCTATGGGAGGTGGCGTCGGGGAATTTACCAGAAGCAGATGCCGATGAAGACGTTAACTGGAGTGCATTAGATCGGAAGGCATTGGCCATGATCACGTTGAGTGTGAAAACTTCACAGTTGGGCTTTCTCAAGAATTGCACGTCGGCAAATGAAGCATGGATAAAGCTAAGAGACATCCATCAGCCTAGTGGACCTGTGCGTAAAGTTTCGCTTTACAAGAAGTTGCTGAATTTACGTATGTCAGAAGGTCAGAGTATGGCAAGTTATCTGAATATGTTCAGTGAGGTCGTGGATCAACTTGCTGCAGTTGATATTGAAATAAATGACGAGCTACAGACCATTATTTTGCTTTCGAGTCTTCCAGAACAATTTGAGAATTTTGTTGTCGCCATTGAGACGCGCGACGTTTTGCCGAAACTTGAAATTCTGTGTATAAAATTGAAAGAAGAAGGAGAGCGAAGGGAAAATGGAGAAAGACACACCGATAATGCGCGAGCATTTTCGGCAATGCAAAGTCAAGGTTGCGCGAATGGCGCCACAAAGAAGAAACACACAAACGTTGTCTGTTTCAAGTGCGGCGAAAAGGGGCATTATAAAGCGAATTGTCGCAGAGGCAATGCGACGCAGCAAGATGCAAAAGGCAAAGACAAAGCAAAGGGCGAGAACAAGCAGTTCAGCTTGTTGAATGCAGTGCATGCAAGCAGTTTCGACAGAAAGAAATGGTGCTTGGACAGCGGCGCAACGAGCCATATGTGTTGCGATAGGCAGCTTTTCACTTATTTCGAGCAGCACAACGAAATGATCGGATTGGCAGATGCAGCTTCCTTACAAGCCGAGGGCAAAGGAGAAGTTGTGATAAAAACGAAAAGGCATAGAGTAAAGCTGATCAATGTGCTATACGTGCCAAAATTAAAGAACAATTTCATATCAGTGAGCCAAGCAGTAGCCAATAAATGTGTTGTGCATTTTGGACCGAATATCGCAAGAATTATACAAAGTGGTGAAATAATTCTGGAGGTTAACAGAGCTGGAAGTCTGTATATGTTGGAGCCTGAGACTAACAGATGTTATGCTGCTGTTAATTGTGATGCGGCTTTGTGGCACAAGAGATACGGGCATGTTAACTACGCAAGTTTGCTCGAGATGTCGCAGAAAGGACTGGTGCGTGGATTGGGAAAGTTTGACGTAACACCGAGTATTCCCTGCAAGACGTGCATGGTGAGCAAAGTTCATGTTCAACCATTTCCGAGCGCAAGTGGAAGTCGTGCGCAACAGTTGCTGGAACTAGTTCATACAGACGTATGTGGACCATTTGAAACGAAGTCACTTGGAGGATCCAAATATTTCATCACATTCATTGATGACTGCTCGCGGCGTATCTTTGTGTATTTCCTGAAGGGTAAAGACGAGGTCTTTGACAAGTTCGTGGAATACAAGAACCTGGTAGAGCGGCAAACTGGAAGAAAGCTAAAATGTATTCGCAGCGACAACGGACGCGAATATATTAATAACAAGTTCGACAGTCATTTAAGGAGTCATGGTATTGCTAGACAGTTGACAGTAGCATACACCCCGCAACAAAATGGTGTTGCAGAAAGGGCGAATCGTACGTTGGTGGAGATGGCCAGATGTTTGTTGGTGCAGTCAGGATTAAGCCAGACGCTATGGGCTGAAGCAGTAAATACGGCAGTGTATTTGCGTAATCGTGCGTCTACTAGAGCGTTGTCTAACATGACGCCCATGGAAGCGTGGACTGGGAAGAAGCCAAATATCACTCATTTAAAAGTTTTTGGTTCCGTTTCAGTGGCACTCGACAAAGGACACCACAAAAGCAAGTTTGCAGCGAAGGGCAGACAATATCGTATGGTCGGATATTCAATGCAATCCAAAGGTTACCGGCTTTACGATGCAGAGTCGAAACAGGTGCTGGAAAAACGAGACGTCGTTTTTGATGAATTAACCGGCACGGATCAGGCAAATGGAGACGTCGTAGAATTTGATTTGCGTTCGGCAAACCAAATAGAATCTTCCAATAACGACAACAATGACGATGAGGAGCTGAATTCATTCAAGGAAAGTGACAGCCATCAGTCAGGACCTGAAGCTACTGAAGAGAGTAGCAGTAATGAATCTTTTGCAAGTGCAGAAGAGAGCGATATTGTACAGGGTGGGCTAGCCATGCGTATCGGGCCTGGCAGACCAAAGATCTTGAGAACGGGCAGACCTGGACGCCCAAAGAAGCAGTACAATATACTCGGCGCAATGATTACAGGCGATGTAATTATTCCATCATCCTACGAGGAGGCGATGAACAGCATAGAAGCAGCCCATTGGCGCAAGGCTATGCAAAAGGAGCACGAAGCTTTGATGACAAATAAAACCTGGCAGCTTGCAGAATTGCCGAAGAACCAGCGAGCAATTGGCTGTAAGTGGGTTTTTAGTGTAAAGCGAGATGTGTGCGGGCAGATACAACGATTTAAGGCCAGATTGGTGGCGAAAGGCTGCTCACAGCAGTACGGTGTTAACTACGGCGAAACGTTTTCACCAGTATGCCGATTAGAGAGCATGCGCCTGGTCTTGGCGTTGGCATCGGAGTTGCAATTATATTTGCATCAGATGGATGTATGCACGGCATACTTAAATAGTGATCTCACGGACACGGTGTATATGAAGCAACCTCAAGGATATGAAGATGACAATCAGACAGGAAAGGTTTTGTTACTCAAGAAGGCAATTTATGGATTGAAACAATCAGGAAGAGAATGGAATGCTAAGCTGGAGGGTGTGTTACGGAAATTGGATTTCATTCCATGTATCAACGAGCCATGCTTGTACAAGCAAAATGCCGGAGGTAATCTCTCACTAATACTTGTCTATGTCGATGATCTTCTTATAGCATGCCAATCAAAAGAGGACTTGGTCAGAATTAAGAAGGCCATTTCAAATGCATTTGAGTGTGTTGACAAGGGACCGTTGGAGCTGTTTTTGGGCATGGCAATTCAACGAGATGGTGAACTTGGCGAAATCACATTGGGTCATACACAGTATATAACGGATCTCTTACGGCGCTATGGAATGGAAAATTGCAGAGAGGCTGCAACCCCGTTAGATGCAGGGCATCAGGTGGCATGCGAAAGTGACCAATGCCAGAAGGTTGACTTGAGGTCATATCAGTCAACAGTCGGAGAGTTAATGTGGTTAGCTCTTACAACCAGACCGGATATTTTGCATTCAGTAGCAAAATTGGCTCAGCGGAACAAGGATCCGCATGCAGAACATCTAGCAGGCATCAAGCACGTTCTGCGGTACTTAGCGTCAACAATTGAGCTGAAGTTACACTATAAAAAGTGTGGAAAGCCTTTTGAAGGTTTTGTTGATGCAGATTGGGGCGGCGACAAGGTCGATCGCAAATCCTATACTGGCTACGTATACTTCTTAGCTGGTGGTCCGATATCCTGGAAGTCGGAGAAACAACGCAGCGTGGCACTCAGTAGCACTGAAGCTGAGTATATGGCTTTGTCAACGGCATGTAAGGAAGCTATAGTCATGAGGAGGCTAATCGTCGAGATTGGTTGCGGCATAGAGGATACCCCCACGGTCGTACACAGTGACAATTTGAGTGCACAGCAACTTGCAAAGAATCCTGTGCATCATTCAAGGGCGAAACATATTGATATAAGATATCATTTTGTGCGAGGAGTGATAAACGAAGGCCAAATCGTTTTGAAGTATGTCTCGACGAATAATATGGTTGCGGACCTACTAACGAAAAATTTACCGAACAAGAAACATATACAGTTTACAAATTTGTTAAATTTAAAGTAAATTTTGTAAACATGCTTGCATTGAGGAAGAGTGTTGAAATTAATATGTTAATAACAATGCACGCATGTATATCGATATAATTATCAATGTTAAAGAGTGTGGCCACTTAGCATTAACATTTGGCACACACTATGAATAATGTAAACTAACGTAATGGAGTCAGTCGCAAATAAACGTTCTTAAAGTACGAAACGTGTTTTTCTATTATACTCTTCTTATACCAAGAACTTTCCTGTGAGCATACTCGCTCAATAGGAATAACCGCTATTTTTACCATTTTTTCCCATATCTGATTCTTTTCGGAAAAATCCGTTATTTTGTCATTTTTGTACATATCTGATTTTTGTCGGAATAACCGCTATTTTTGACATTTTTTCCTTTGTCTGATTCTTGTCGGAAAAATCCGTTATTTTGTCATTTTTGTACATATCTGATTTTCGGCGAAAAATCCGTTATTTTGCAATTTTTGGACATATCTGATTGTTGTCGAAAAAATCCGTTATTTTGTGATTTTTGAACGTAACTGATTTTCGTTGAAAAATCCGTTATTATGTAAATTTGGATATATTTTTGATTTTTGTCGGAATAACCGCAATTTTTGCCATTTTTCCCTATGTCTCATTCTTGTCGGAAAAATCCGTTATTTTGTGATTTTTGAACGTACTATTTTGTTGCCAAATTCGTTATTTTGTCATTTTTGGACATATCGTTGATTATTGTCGGAAGATCCGTTATTTTCCAATTTTTTGCACATATCTGATTTTCGTCGAAAAATTCGTTATTTTTTCATTTTTGGACATATCTGATATTTGTCGAAAAAACCGTTATATTGTCATTATTGGACATATCTGATTGTCGTCGAGAAAATCCGTCATTTTTGCACATATCTGATTTTCGTCGAGAAATCCGTTATTTTGTCATTTTTGGACATATTATTGATTTTTGTCGGAATAACCGCTATTTTTGCCATTTTTCCCCATGTCTCATTCTTGTCGGAAAAATCCGTTATTTTGTGATTTTTGAACGCTATTTTTGCCGGATTAACGTTATTTTGTCATTTTTGGACATATCGGATTATTGTCGAAAGATCCGTTATTTTCCAATTTTTGCACATATCTGATTTTCGTCGAAAATTCGTTATTTTGTCATTTTTGGACATATCTGATATTTGTCGAAAAAACCGTTATATTGTCATTTTTGGACATATCTGATTTTCGTCGAAAAATTCGTTATTTTGCCATTTTTGCACAAATCTGATTTTCGTCGAAAAATCCGTTATTTTGTTATTTTTGGACATATCTGATTTTTGTCGGAATTACCGCTATTTTTGCCATTTTTTCCCATATCTGATTCTTGTCGGAAAAATCCGTTATTTTGTCATTTTTGTATATATCTGATTTTTGTCGAAAAATCCGTTATTTTGCGATTATTGGACATATCTGATTGTTGTCGAAAAAATCCGTTATTTTGTCATTTTTTTACATATCTGATTTTTGTCAAAAATTCCATTATTTTGCAATTTTTGGACATATCTGAATTTTGTCGGAATAACCGCTTTTTTTGCCATTTTTTCCCATATCTGATTGTTGTCGAAAAAATCCGTTATTTTGTCATTTTTGTAAATATCTGATTTTCGTCAAAAAATCCATTATTTTGCAATTTTTGGACTTATCTGATTTTTGTCGGAATTACCGCTATTTTTGTCATTTTTTCCCATATCTGATTCTTGTCGGAAAAAACCGTTATTTTGTCATTTTTGTACATATCTGATTTTCGTCGAAAAATCCGTTATTTTGAAATTTTTGGCATATCTGATTTTTGTCTTAATAAACGCTATTTTTGCCATTTTTTCCCATATCTGATTCTTGTCGGAAAAATCCGTTATTTTGTCATTTTTGTACATATCTGATTTTTGTCGAATAATCCGTTATTTTGCCATTATTGGACATATCTGATTGTTGTCGAAAAAATCCGTTATTTTGTCATTTTTGTACATATCTGATTTTCGTCAAAAAATCCATTATTTTGCAATTTTTGGACTTATCTGAATTTTGTCGGAATTACCGCTATTTTTGCCATTTTTTCCCCATATCTGATACTTGTCGGAAAAATCCGTTATTTTGTCAATTTTGTACATATCTGATTCTCGTCGAAAAATCCGTTATTTTGCCATTATTGGACATATCTGATTGTTGTCGAAAAAATCCGTTATTTTGTGATTTTTGAACGTATCTGATTTTCGTTGAAATATCCGTTATTATGTAATTTTTGGATATATTTTTGATTTCTGTCGGAATAACCGCTATTTTTGCCATTTTTTCCCATATCTGATTCTTGTCGTAAAAATCCGTTATTTTGTCATTTTTGGACATATCTGATTTTTGTCGAAAAATCCGTTATTTTGTTATTATTGTTATTATTTTGGACATATCTGATTTTTGTCGGAATAACCGCTATTTTTGCCATTTTTTCCCATATCTGATTCTCGTCGGAAAAATCCGTTATTTTGTCATTTTTGTACATATCTGATTTTCGTCGAAAATCCGTTATTTTGCCATTATTGGACATATCTGATTGTTGTCGAAAAAATCCGTTATTTTGTGATTTTTGAACGTATCTGATTTTCGTTGAAAAATCCGTTATTATGTAATTTTTGGATATATTTTTGATTTTTGTCGGAATAACCGCTATTTTTGCCATTTTTGCACATATCTGATTTTTGTCGGAATAACCGCAATTTTTGCCATTTTTTCCCATATCTGATTCTTGTCGGAAAAATCCGTTATTTTGTCATTTTTGTACATATCTGATTTTCGTCGAAAAATCCTTTATTTTGCAATTTTTGGACATATCTGATTTTTGTCTTAATAAGCGCTATTTGTGCCGTTTTTTCCCATATCTGATTCTTGTCGTAAAAATCCGTTATTTTGTCATTTTTGGACATATCTGATTTTCGTCGAAAAATTCGTTATTTTGCCATTTTTCACAAATCTGACTTACGTCGAAAAATCCGTTATTTTGCCATTATTGGACATATCTGATGGTTGTCGACAAAATCCGTTATTTTGTGATTTTTGAACGTATCTGATTTTCGTTGAAAAATCCGTTATTATGTAATTTTTGGATATATTTTTGATTTTTGTCGGAATAACCGCTATTTTTGCCATTTTTGCACATATCTGATTTTTGTCGGAATAACCGCAATTTTTGCCATTTTTTCCCATATCTGATTCTTGTCGGAAAAATCCGTTATTTTGTCATTTTTGTACATATCTGATTTTCGTCGAAAAATCCTTTATTTTGCAATTTTTGGACATATCTGATTTTTGTCTTAATAAGCGCTATTTGTGCCGTTTTTTCCCATATCTGATTCTTGTCGTAAAAATCCGTTATTTTGTCATTTTTGGACATATCTGATTTTCGTCGAAAAATTCGTTATTTTGCCATTTTTCACAAATCTGATTTTCGTCGAAAAATCCGTTATTTTGTTATTTTTAGACATATCTGATTTTTATCGGAATAACCGCTATTTTTGCCATTTTTTCCCATATCTGATTCTCGTCGGAAAAATCCGTTATTTTGTCATTTTTGTACATATCTGATTTTCGTCGAAAAATCCGTTATTTTGCCATTATTGGACATATCTGATTGTTGTCGAAAAAATCCATTATTTTGTGATTTTTGAACGTATCTGATTTTCGTTGAAAAATCCGTTATTATGTAATTTCTGGATATATTTTTGATTTTTGGCGGAATAACCGCAATTTTTGCCATTTTTGGACATATCTGATTTTTGTCGGAATAACCGCTATTTTTACCATTTTTTCCCATATCTGATTCTTGTCGGAAAAATCCGTTATTTTGTCATTTTTGTACATATCTGATTTTCGGCGAAAAATCCGTTATTTTGCAATTTTTGGACATATCTGATTGTTGTCGAAAAAATCGTTATTTTGTGATTTTTGAACGTAACTGATTTTCGTTGAAAAATCCGTTATTATGTAAATTTGGATATATTTTTGATTTTTGTCGGAATAACCGCAATTTTTGCCATTTTTTCCCCTATGTCTCATTCTTGTCGGAAAAATCCGTTATTTTGTGATTTTTGAACGCTATTTTTGCCATTCGTTATTTTGTCATTTTTGGACATATCGGATTATTGTCGAAAGATCCGTTATTTTCCAATTTTTGCACATATCTGATTTTCGTCGAAAAATTCGTTATTTTTTCATTTTTGGACATATCTGATATTTGTCGAAAAATCCGTTATATTGTCATTATTGGACATATCTGATTGTCGTCGAAAAAATCCGTCATTTTTGCACATATCTGATTTTCGTCGAGAAATTCGTTATTTTGTCATTTTTGGACATATTAGATTTTTGTCGGAATAACCGCTATTTTTGCCATTTTTCCCCATGTCTCATTCTTGTCGGAAAAATCCGTTATTTTGTGATTTTTGAACGCTATTTTTGCCATTCGTTATTTTGTCATTTTTGGACATATCGGATTATTGTCGAAAGATCCGTTATTTTCCAATTTTTGCACATATCTGATTTTCGTCGAAAAATTCGTTATTTTGTCATTTTTGGACATATCTGATATTTGTCGAAAAATCCGTTATATTGTCATTTTTGGACATATCTGATTTTCGTCGAAAAATTCGTTATTTTGCCATTTTTGCACAAATCTGATTTTCGTCGAAAAATCCGTTATTTTGTTATTTTTGGACATATCTGATTTTTGTCGGAATTACCGCTATTTTTGCCATTTTTTCCCATATCTGATTCTTGTCGGAAAAATCCGTTATTTTGTCATTTTTGTATATATCTGATTTTTGTCGAAAAATCCGTTATTTTGCGATTATTGGACATATCTGATTGTTGTCGAAAAAATCCGTTATTTTGTCATTTTTTTACATATCTGATTTTTGTCAAAAATTCCATTATTTTGCAATTTTTGGACATATCTGAATTTTGTCGGAATAACCGCTTTTTTTTGCCATTTTTTCCCATATCTGATTCTCGTCGGAAAAATCCGTTATTTTGTCATTTTTGTACATATCTGATTTTCGTCGAAAAATCCGTTATTTTGCAATTTTTGGACATATCTGATTTTTGTCTTAATAAACGCTATTTTTGCCATTTTTTCCCATATCTGATTCTTGTCGGAAAAATCCGTTATTTTGTCATTTTTGTACATATCTGATTTTTGTCGAATAATCCGTTATTTTGCCATTATTGGACATATCTGATTGTTGTCGAAAAAATCCGTTATTTTGTCATTTTTGTAAATATCTGATTTTCGTCAAAAAATCCATTATTTTGCAATTTTTGGACTTATCTGAATTTTGTCGGAATTACCGCTATTTTTGTCATTTTTTCCCATATCTGATTCTTGTCGGAAAAAACCGTTATTTTGTCATTTTTGTACATATCTGATTTTCGTCGAAAAATCCGTTATTTTGAAATTTTTGGCATATCTGATTTTTGTCTTAATAAACGCTATTTTTGCCATTTTTTCCCATATCTGATTCTTGTCGGAAAAATCCGTTATTTTGTCATTTTTGTGCATATCTGATTTTTGTCGAATAATCCGTTATTTTGCCATTATTGGACATATCTGATTGTTGTCGAAAAAATCCGTTATTTTGTGATTTTTGAACGTATCTGATTTTCGTTGAAAAATCCGTTATTATGTAATTTTTGGATATATTTTTGATTTTTGTCGGAATAACCGCTATTTTTGCCATTTTTGCACATATCTGATTTTTGTCGGAATAACCGCAATTTTTGCCATTTTTTCCCATATCTGATTCTTGTCGGAAAAATCCGTTATTTTGTCATTTTTGTACATATCTGATTTTCGTCGAAAAATCCTTTATTTTGCAATTTTTGGACATATCTGATTTTTGTCTTAATAAGCGCTATTTGTGCCGTTTTTTCCCATATCTGATTCTTGTCGTAAAAATCCGTTATTTTGTCATTTTTGGACATATCTGATTTTCGTCGAAAAATTCGTTATTTTGCCATTTTTCACAAATCTGACTTACGTCGAAAAATCCGTTATTTTGCCATTATTGGACATATCTGATGGTTGTCGACAAAATCCGTTATTTTGTGATTTTTGAACGTATCTGATTTTCGTTGAAAAATCCGTTATTATGTAATTTTTGGATATATTTTTGATTTTTGTCGGAATAACCGCTATTTTTGCCATTTTTGCACATATCTGATTTTTGTCGGAATAACCGCAATTTTTGCCATTTTTTCCCATATCTGATTCTTGTCGGAAAAATCCGTTATTTTGTCATTTTTGTACATATCTGATTTTCGTCGAAAAATCCTTTATTTTGCAATTTTTGGACATATCTGATTTTTGTCTTAATAAGCGCTATTTGTGCCGTTTTTTCCCATATCTGATTCTTGTCGTAAAAATCCGTTATTTTGTCATTTTTGGACATATCTGATTTTCGTCGAAAAAATTCGTTATTTTGCCATTTTTCACAAATCTGATTTTCGTCGAAAAATCCGTTATTTTGTTATTTTTAGACATATCTGATTTTTATCGGAATAACCGCTATTTTTGCCATTTTTTCCCATATCTGATTCTCGTCGGAAAAATCCGTTATTTTGTCATTTTTGTACATATCTGATTTTCGTCGAAAAATCCGTTATTTTGCCATTATTGGACATATCTGATTGTTGTCGAAAAAATCCATTATTTTGTGATTTTTGAACGTATCTGATTTTCGTTGAAAAATCCGTTATTATGTAATTTCTGGATATATTTTTGATTTTTGGCGGAATAACCGCAATTTTTGCCATTTTTGGACATATCTGATTTTTGTCGGAATAACCGCTATTTTTACCATTTTTTCCCATATCTGATTCTTGTCGGAAAAATCCGTTATTTTGTCATTTTTGTACATATCTGATTTTCGGCGAAAAATCCGTTATTTTGCAATTTTTGGACATATCTGATTGTTGTCGAAAAAATCGTTATTTTGTGATTTTTGAACGTAACTGATTTTCGTTGAAAAATCCGTTATTATGTAAATTTGGATATATTTTTGATTTTTGTCGGAATAACCGCAATTTTTGCCATTTTTCCCTATGTCTCATTCTTGTCGGAAAAATCCGTTATTTTGTGATTTTTGAACGCTATTTTTGCCATTCGTTATTTTGTCATTTTTGGACATATCGGATTATTGTCGAAAGATCCGTTATTTTCCAATTTTTGCACATATCTGATTTTCGTCGAAAAATTCGTTATTTTTTCATTTTTGGACATATCTGATATTTGTCGAAAAAATCCGTTATATTGTCATTATTGGACATATCTGATTGTCGTCGAAAAAATCCGTCATTTTTGCACATATCTGATTTTCGTCGAGAAATTCGTTATTTTGTCATTTTTGGACATATTAGATTTTTGTCGGAATAACCGCTATTTTTGCCATTTTTCCCCATGTCTCATTCTTGTCGGAAAAATCCGTTATTTTGTGATTTTTGAACGCTATTTTTGCCATTCGTTATTTTGTCATTTTTGGGACATATCGGATTATTGTCGAAAGATCCGTTATTTTCCAATTTTTGCACATATCTGATTTTCGTCGAAAAATTCGTTATTTTGTCATTTTTGGACATATCTGATATTTGTCGAAAAATCCGTTATATTGTCATTTTTGGACATATCTGATTTTCGTCGAAAAATTCGTTATTTTGCCATTTTTGCACAAATCTGATTTTCGTCGAAAAATACGTTATTTTGTTATTTTTGGACATATCTGATTTTTGTCGGAATTACCGCTATTTTTGCCATTTTTTCCCATATCTGATTCTTGTCGGAAAAATCCGTTATTTTGTCATTTTTGTATATATCTGATTTTTTGTCGAAAAATCCGTTATTTTGCGATTATTGGACATATCTGATTGTTGTCGAAAAAAATCCGTTATTTTGTCATTTTTTTACATATCTGATTTTTGTCAAAAATTCCATTATTTTGCAATTTTTGGACATATCTGAATTTTGTCGGAATAACCGCTTTTTTTGCCATTTTTTCCCATATCTGATTCTCGTCGGAAAAATCCGTTATTTTGTCATTTTTGTACATATCTGATTTTCGTCGAAAAATCCGTTATTTTGCAATTTTTGGACATATCTGATTTTTTGTCTTAATAAACGCTATTTTTGCCATTTTTTCCCATATCTGATTCTTGTCGGAAAAATCCGTTATTTTGTCATTTTTGTACATATCTGATTTTTGTCGAATAATCCGTTATTTTGCCATTATTGGACATATCTGATTGTTGTCGAAAAAATCCGTTATTTTGTCATTTTTGTAAATATCTGATTTTCGTCAAAAAATCCATTATTTTGCAATTTTTGGACTTATCTGAATTTTGTCGGAATTACCGCTATTTTTGTCATTTTTTCCCATATCTGATTCTTGTCGGAAAAAACCGTTATTTTGTCATTTTTGTACATATCTGATTTTCGTCGAAAAATCCGTTATTTTGAAATTTTTGGCATATCTGATTTTTGTCTTAATAAACGCTATTTTTGCCATTTTTTCCCATATCTGATTCTTGTCGGAAAAATCCGTTATTTTGTCATTTTTGTGCATATCTGATTTTTGTCGAATAATCCGTTATTTTGCCATTATTGGACATATCTGATTGTTGTCGAAAAAATCCGTTCTTTTGTCATTTTTGTACATATCTGATTTTCGTCAAAAAATCCATTATTTTGCAATTTTTGGACTTATCTGAATTTTGTCGGAATTACCGCTATTTTTGCCATTTTTTCCCATATCTGATACTTGTCGGAAAAATCCGTTATTTTGTCAATTTTGTACATATCTGATTCTCGTCGAAAAATCCGTTATTTTGCCATTATTGGACATATCTGATTGTTGTCGAAAAAATCCGTTATTTTGTGATTTTTGAACGTATCTGATTTTCGTTGAAATATCCGTTATTATGTAATTTTTGGATATATTTTTGATTTCTGTCGGAATAACCGCTATTTTTGCCATTTTTTCCCATATCTGATTCTTGTCGTAAAAATCCGTTATTTTGTCATTTTTGGACATATCTGATTTTTGTCGAAAAATCCGTTATTATGTAAATTTGGATATATTTTTTATTTTTGTCGGAATAACCGCATTTTTGTCATTTTTTACATATCTGATTTTCGTCGCAAAATCCGTTATATATTTGCACATATCTGATTGTTGTCGAAAAATCCGTTATTTTGTCATTTTTTACATATCTGATTTTCGGCGAAAAATCCGTTATTTTGCAATTTTTGGACATATCTGATTGTTGTCGAAAAAATCCGTTATTTTGTGGTTTTTGAACGTAACTGATTTTCGTTGAAAAATCCGTTATTATGTAAATTTGGATATATTTTTTATTTTTGTCGGAATAACCGCATTTTTGTCATTTTTTACATATCTGATTTTCGTCGAAAAATCCGTTATTTTGCCATTATTGGACATATCTGATTGTTGTCGAAAAAATCCATTATTTTGTGATTTTTGAACGTATCTGATTTTCGTTGAAAAATCCGTTATTATGTAATTTTTGGATATATTTTTGATTTTTGTCGGAATAACCGCTATTTTTGCCATTTTTGCACATATCTGATTTTTGTCGGAATAACCGCAATTTTTGCCATTTTTTCCCATATCTGATTCTTGTCGGAAAAATCCGTTATTTTGTCATTTTTGTACATATCTGATTTTCGTCGAAAAATACGTTATTTTGCCATTATTGGACATATCTGATTGTTGTCGAAAAAATCCATTATTTTGTGATTTTTGAACGTATCTGATTTTCGTTGAAAAATCCGTTATTATGTAATTTTTGGATATATTTTTGATTTTTGTCGGAATAACCGCTATTTTTGCCATTTTTGCACATATCTGATTTTTGTCGGAATAACCGCAATTTTTGCCATTTTTTCCCATATCTGATTCTTGTCGGAAAAATCCGTTATTTTGTCATTTTTGTACATATCTGATTTTCGTCGAAAAATCCTTTATTTTGCAATTTTTGGACATATCTGATTTTTTGTCTTAATAAGCGCTATTTGTGCCGTTTTTTCCCATATCTGATTCTTGTCGTAAAAATCCGTTATTTTGTCATTTTTGGACATATCTGATTTTCGTCGAAAAATTCGTTATTTTGCCATTTTTCACAAATCTGATTTACGTCGAAAAATCCGTTATTTTGCCATTATTGGACATATCTGATGGTTGTCGACAAAATCCGTTATTTTGTGATTTTTGAACGTATCTGATTTTCGTTGAAAAATCCGTTATTATGTAATTTTTGGATATATTTTTGATTTTTGTCGGAATAACCGCTATTTTTGCCATTTTTGCACATATCTGATTTTTGTCGGAATAACCGCAATTTTTGCCATTTTTTCCCATATCTGATTCTTGTCGGAAAAATCCGTTATTTTGTCATTTTTGTACATATCTGATTTTCGTCGAAAAATCCTTTATTTTGCAATTTTTGGACATATCTGATTTTTGTCTTAATAAGCGCTATTTGTGCCGTTTTTTCCCATATCTGATTCTCGTCGGAAAAATCCGTTATTTTGTCATTTTTGTACATATCTGATTTTCGTCGAAAAATCCGTTATTTTGCCATTATTGGACATATCTGATTGTTGTCGAAAAAATCCATTATTTTGTGATTTTTGAACGTATCTGATTTTCGTTGAAAAATCCGTTATTATGTAATTTCTGGATATATTTTTGATTTTTGGCGGAATAACCGCAATTTTTGCCATTTTTGGACATATCTGATTTTTGTCGGAATAACCGCTATTTTTACCATTTTTTCCCATATCTGATTCTTGTCGGAAAAATCCGTTATTTTGTCATTTTTGTACATATCTGATTTTCGTCGAAAAATACGTTATTTTGCCATTATTGGACATATCTGATTGTTGTCGAAAAAATCCGTTATTTTGTCATTTTTTACATATCTGATTTTCGGCGAAAAATCCGTTATTTTGCAATTTTTTGACATTTCTGATTGTTGTCGAAAAAATCCGTTATTTTGTGGTTTTTGAACGTAACTGATTTTCGTTGAAAAATCCGTTATTATGTAAATTTGGATATATTTTTTATTTTTGTCGGAATAACCGCATTTTTGTCATTTTTTACATATCTGATTTTCGTCGAAAAATCCGTTATATATTTGCACATATCTGATTGTTGTCGAAAAAATCCGTTATTTTGTCATTTTTTACATATCTGATTTTCGGCGAAAAATCCGTTATTTTGCAATTTTTGGACATATCTGATTGTTGTCGAAAAAATCCGTTATTTTGTGGTTTTTGAACGTAACTGATTTTCGTTGAAAAATCCGTTATTATGTAAATTTGGATATATTTTTTATTTTTGTCGGAATAACCGCATTTTTGTCATTTTTTACATATCTGATTTTCGTCGAAAAATCCGTTATTTTGCCATTATTGGACATATCTGATTGTTGTCGAAAAAATCCATTATTTTGTGATTTTTGAACGTATCTGATTTTCGTTGAAAAATCCGTTATTATGTAATTTCTGGATATATTTTTGATTTTTGGCGGAATAACCGCAATTTTTGCCATTTTTGGACATATCTGATTTTTGTCGGAATAACCGCTATTTTTACCATTTTTTCCCATATCTGATTCTTGTCGGAAAAATCCGTTATTTTGTCATTTTTGTACATATCTGATTTTCGTCGAAAAATACGTTATTTTGCCATTATTGGACATATCTGATTGTTGTCGAAAAAATCCGTTATTTTGTCATTTTTTACATATCTGATTTTCGGCGAAAAATCCGTTATTTTGCAATTTTTGGACATTTCTGATTGTTGTCGAAAAAATCCGTTATTTTGTGGTTTTTGAACGTAACTGATTTTCGTTGAAAAATCCGTTATTATGTAAATTTGGATATATTTTTTATTTTTGTCGGAATAACCGCATTTTTGTCATTTTTTACATATCTGATTTTCGTCGAAAAATCCGTTATATATTTGCACATATCTGATTGTTGTCGAAAAAATCCGTTATTTTGTCATTTTTTACATATCTGATTTTCGGCGAAAAATCCGTTATTTTGCAATTTTTGGACATATCTGATTGTTGTCGAAAAAATCCGTTATTTTGTGGTTTTTGAACGTAACTGATTTTCGTTGAAAAATCCGTTATTATGTAAATTTGGATATATTTTTTATTTTTGTCGGAATAACCGCATTTTTGTCATTTTTTACATATCTGATTTTCGTCGAAAAATCCGTTATTTTGCCATTATTGGACATATCTGATTGTTGTCGAAAAAATCCGTTATTTTGTCGTTTTTGTACATATCTGATTTTCGTCGAAAAATCCGTTATTTTGTTATTTTTGGACATATCTGATTTTTGTCGATAAATCCGTTATTTTGCCATTATTGGACATATCTGATTGTTGTCGAAAAAATCCGTTATTTTGTCATTTTTTTATATATCTGATTTTCGTCAAAAAATCCATTATTTTGCAATTTTTGGACATATCTGAATTTTGTCGGAATAACCGCTATTTTTGCCATTTTTTCCCATATCTGATTCTTGTCGGAAAAATCCGTTATTTTGTCATTTTTGCAATTTTTGGACATATCTGATTTTTGTCTTAATAAACGCTATTTTTGCAATTTTTTCCCATATCTGATTCTTGTCGGAAAAATCCGTTATTTTGTCAATTTTGTACATATCTGATTTTAGTCGAAAAATCCGTTATTTTGCCATTATTGGACATATCTGATTGTTGTCGAAAAAATACGTTATTTTGTGATTTTTGAACGTATCTGATTTTCGTTGAAAAATCCGTTATAATGTAATTTTTGGATATATTTTTGATTTTTGTCGGAATAACCGCTATTTTTGCCATTTTTTCCCATATCTGATTCTTGTCGGAAAAATACGTTATTTTGTCATTTTTGTACATATCTGCTTTTTGTCGGAATTACCGCTATTTTTGCCATTTTTCACATATCTGATTCTGGTCGGAAAAATACGTTATTTTGTCATTTTTGTAAATATCTGATTTTTGGCGAAAAATCCGTTATTTTGTCATTTTTGTACATATCTGCTTTTTGTCGGAATAACCGCTATTTTTGCCATTTTTTGCCATATCTGATTCTTGTCGTAAAAATCCGTTATTTTGTCATTTTTGGACATATATGATTGTTGTCGAAACTGATTTTCGTTGAAAAATCCGTTATTATGTAAATTTGGATATATTTTTGTTTTTTGTCGGAATAACCGAAATTTTGTCATTTTTTACATATCTGATTTTAGTCGAAAAATCCGTTATTTTGCCATTATTGGACATATCTGATTCTTGTCGAAAAAATCCGTTATTTTGTGATTTTTGAACGTATCTGATTTTCGTTGAAAAATCCGTTATTATGTAATTTTTGGATATATTTTTGATTTTTGTCGGAATAACCGCTATTTTGTCATTTTTTTACATATCTGATTTTCGTCGAAAAATTCGTTATTTTGTCATTTTTGGACATATCTGATTTTTGTCGGAATAACCGCTATTTTTGCCATTTTTTCCCTTATCTGATTCTTGTCGGAAAAATCCGTTATTTTGTCGTTTTTGTATATATCTGATTTTCGTCGAAAAATACGTTATTTTGCCTTTTTGTGTACATATCTGATTTTTGTCGGAATAACCGCTATTTTTGCCATTTTTTCCCATATCTGATTCTTGTCGGAAAAATACGTTATTTTGTCATTTTTGTTCATATTTGATTTTCGGCGAAAAATCCGTTATTTTGTCTTTTTTGTACATATCTGATTTTTGTCGGAATAACCGCTATTTTTGCCATTTTTTCCCATATCTGATTCTTGTCGGAAAAATCCGTTATTTTGTCATTTTTGTACATATCTGATTTTCGTCGAAAAATTCGTTATTTTGCCATTTTTCACAAATCTGATTTTCGTCGAAAAATCCGTTATTTTGTTATTTTTGGACATATCTGATTTTCGTCGAAAAATTCGTTATTTTGCCATTTTTCACAAATCTGATTTTCGTCGAAAAATCCGTTATTTTGTTATTTTTGGGCATATCTGATTTTCGTCGAAAAATCCGTTATTTTGCCATTATTGGACATATCTGATTGTTGCCGAAAAAATCCGTTATTTTGTGATTTTTGAACGTATCTGATTTTCGTTGAAAAATCCGTTATTATGTAATTTCTGGATATATTTTTGATTCTCGTCGGAAAAATCCATTATTTTGTCATTTTTGTACATATCTGATTTTCGTCGAAAAATCCGTTATTTTGCCATTATTGGACATATCTGATTTTTGTCGAAAAATCCGTACTATTGTCATTTTTGGACATATCTGATTTTCGTCGAAAAATTCGTTATTTTGCCATTTTTCACAAATCTGATTTTCGTCGAAAAAATCCGTTATTTTGTTATTTTTGGACATATCTGATTTTTATCGGAATAACCGCTATTTTTGCCATTTTTTCCCATATCTGATTCTCGTCGGAAAAATCCGTTATTTTGTCATTTTTGTACATATCTGATTTTCGTCGAAAAATCCGTTATTTTGCCATTATTGGACATATCTGATTCTGGTCGGAAAAATACGTTATTTTGACATTTTTGTACATATCTGATTTTTGGCGAAAAATCCGTTATTTTGTCATTTTTTTACATATCTGATTTTTGTCGGAATAACCGCTATTTTTGCCATTTTTTCCCATATCTGATTCTTGTCGGAAAAATACGTTATTTTGTCATTTTTGTACATATCTGATTTTTGTCGGAATAACCGCTATTTTTGCCATTTTTTCCCATATCTGATTCTGGTCGGAAAAATACGTTATTTTGTCATTTTTGTACATATCTGATTTTTGGCGAAAAATCCGTTATTTTGTCATTTTTTTACATATCTGATTTTTGTCGGAATAACCGCTATTTTTGCCCTTTTTTCCCATATCTGATTCTTGTCGGAAAAATACGTTATTTTGTCATTTTTGTACATATCTGATTTTTGTCGGAATAACCGCTATTTTTGCCATTTTTTCCCATATCTGATTCTGGTTGGAAAATTACGTTATTTTGTCATTTTTGTACATATCTGATTTTTGTCGAAAAAATCCGTTATTTTGTGATTTTTGAACGTATCTGATTTTCGTTGAAATATCCGTTATTATGTAATTTTTGGATATATTTTTGATTTCTGTCGGAATAACCGCTATTTTTGCCATTTTTTCCCATATCTGATTCTTGTCGTAAAAATCCGTTATTTTGTCATTTTTGGACATATCTGATTTTTGTCGAAAAATCCGTTATTATGTAAATTTGGATATATTTTTTATTTTTGTCGGAATAACCGCATTTTTGTCATTTTTTACATATCTGATTTTCGTCGCAAAAATCCGTTATATATTTGCACATATCTGATTGTTGTCGAAAAAATCCGTTATTTTGTCATTTTTTACATATCTGATTTTCGGCGAAAAATCCGTTATTTTGCAATTTTTGGACATATCTGATTGTTGTCGAAAAAATCCGTTATTTTGTGGTTTTTGAACGTAACTGATTTTCGTTGAAAAATCCGTTATTATGTAAATTTGGATATATTTTTTATTTTTGTCGGAATAACCGCTATTTTTGTCATTTTTTACATATCTGATTTTCGTCGAAAAATCCGTTATTTTGCCATTATTGGACATATCTGATTGTTGTCGAAAAATCCATTATTTTGTGATTTTTGAACGTATCTGATTTTCGTTGAAAAATCCGTTATTATGTAATTTTTGGATATATTTTTGATTTTTGTCGGAATAACCGCTATTTTTGCCATTTTTGCACATATCTGATTTTTGTCGGAATAACCGCAATTTTTGCCATTTTTTCCCATATCTGATTCTTGTCGGAAAAATCCGTTATTTTGTCATTTTTGTACATATCTGATTTTCGTCGAAAAATACGTTATTTTGCCATTATTGGACATATCTGATTGTTGTCGAAAAAATCCATTATTTTGTGATTTTTGAACGTATCTGATTTTCGTTGAAAAATCCGTTATTATGTAATTTTTGGATATATTTTTGATTTTTGTCGGAATAACCGCTATTTTTGCCATTTTTGCACATATCTGATTTTTGTCGGAATAACCGCAATTTTTGCCATTTTTTCCCATATCTGATTCTTGTCGGAAAAATCCGTTATTTTGTCATTTTTGTACATATCTGATTTTCGTCGAAAAATCCTTTATTTTGCAATTTTTGGACATATCTGATTTTTGTCTTAATAAGCGCTATTTGTGCCGTTTTTTCCCATATCTGATTCTTGTCGTAAAAATCCGTTATTTTGTCATTTTTGGACATATCTGATTTTCGTCGAAAAATTCGTTATTTTGCCATTTTTCACAAATCTGATTTACGTCGAAAAATCCGTTATTTTGCCATTTTTGGACATATCTGATGGTTGTCGACAAAATCCGTTATTTTGTGATTTTTGAACGTATCTGATTTTCGTTGAAAAATCCGTTATTATGTAATTTTTGGATATATTTTTGATTTTTGTCGGAATAACCGCTATTTTTGCCATTTTTGCACATATCTGATTTTTGTCGGAATAACCGCAATTTTTGCCATTTTTTCCCATATCTGATTCTTGTCGGAAAAATCCGTTATTTTGTCATTTTTGTACATATCTGATTTTCGTCGAAAAATCCTTTATTTTGCAATTTTTGGACATATCTGATTTTTGTCGTAATAAGCGCTATTTGTGCCGTTTTTTCCCATATCTGATTCTCGTCGGAAAAATCCGTTATTTTGTCATTTTTGTACATATCTGATTTTCGTCGAAAAATCCGTTATTTTGCCATTATTGGACATATCTGATTGTTGTCGAAAAAATCCATTATTTTGTGATTTTTGAACGTATCTGATTTTCGTTGAAAAATCCGTTATTATGTAATTTCTGGATATATTTTTGATTTTTGGCGGAATAACCGCAATTTTTGCCATTTTTGGACATATCTGATTTTTGTCGGAATAACCGCTATTTTTACCATTTTTTCCCATATCTGATTCTTGTCGGAAAAATCCGTTATTTTGTCATTTTTGTACATATCTGATTTTCGTCGAAAAATACGTTATTTTGCCATTATTGGACATATCTGATTGTTGTCGAAAAAAATCCGTTATTTTGTCATTTTTTACATATCTGATTTTCGGCGAAAAATCCGTTATTTTGCAATTTTTTGACATTTCTGATTGTTGTCGAAAAAATCCGTTATTTTGTGGTTTTTGAACGTAACTGATTTTCGTTGAAAAATCCGTTATTATGTAAATTTGGATATATTTTTTATTTTTGTCGGAATAACCGCTATTTTTGTCATTTTTTACATATCTGATTTTCGTCGAAAAATCCGTTATATATTTGCACATATCTGATTGTTGTCGAAAAATCCGTTATTTTGTCATTTTTGTACATATCTGATTTTCGGCGAAAAATCCGTTATTTTGCAATTTTTGGACATATCTGATTGTTGTCGAAAAAATCCGTTATTTTGTGGTTTTTGAACGTAACTGATTTTCGTTGAAAAAATCCGTTATTATGTAAATTTGGATATATTTTTGATTTTTGTCGGAATAACCGCTATTTTTGTCATTTTTTACATATCTGATTTTCGTCGAAAAATCCGTTATTTTGCCATTATTGGACATATCTGATTGTTGTCGAAAAATCCGTTATTTTGTGATTTTTGAACGTATCTGATTTTCGTTGAAAAATCCGTTATTATGTAATTTCTGGATATATTTTTGATTTTTGGCGGAATAACCGCAATTTTTGCCATTTTTGGACATATCTGATTTTTGTCGGAATAACCGCTATTTTTACCATTTTTTCCCATATCTGATTCTTGTCGGAAAAATCCGTTATTTTGTCATTTTTGTACATATCTGATTTTCGTCGAAAAATCCGTTATTTTGCCATTATTGGACATATCTGATTGTTGTCGAAAAAAATCCGTTATTTTGTCATTTTTTACATATCTGATTTTCGGCGAAAAATCCGTTATTTTGCAATTTTTGGACATTTCTGATTGTTGTCGAAAAATCCGTTAATTTTGTGGTTTTTGAACGTAACTGATTTTCGTTGAAAAATCCGTTATTATGTAAATTTGGATATATTTTTTATTTTTGTCGGAATAACCGCATTTTTGTCATTTTTTACATATCTGATTTTCGTCGAAAAATCCGTTATTATATTTGCACATATCTGATTGTTGTCGAAAAAATCCGTTATTTTGTCATTTTTGTACATATCTGATTTTCGGCGAAAAATCCGTTATTTTGCAATTTTTGGACATATCTGATTGTTGTCGAAAAAATCCGTTATTTTGTGGTTTTTGAACGTAACTGATTTTCGTTGAAAAATCCGTTATTATGTAAATTTTGGATATATTTTTTATTTTTGTCGGAATAACCGCATTTTTTGTCATTTTTTACATATCTGATTTTCGTCGAAAAATCCGTTATTTTGCCATTTTTGGACATATCTGATTGTTGTCGAAAAAATCCGTTATTTTGTCGTTTTTGTACATATCTGATTTTCGTCGAAAAATCCGTTATTTTGTTATTTTTGGACATATCTGATTTTTGTCGATAAATCCGTTATTTTGCCATTATTGGACATATCTGATTGTTGTCGAAAAAATCCGTTATTTTGTCATTTTTTTATATATCTGATTTTCGTCAAAAAATCCATTATTTTGCAATTTTTGGACATATCTGAATTTTGTCGGAATAACCGCTATTTTTGCCATTTTTTCCCATATCTGATTCTTGTCGGAAAAATCCGTTATTTTGTCATTTTTGCAATTTTTGGACATATCTGATTTTTGTCGTAATAAACGCTATTTTTGCAATTTTTTCCCATATCTGATTCTTGTCGGAAAAATCCGTTATTTTGTCAATTTTGTACATATCTGATTTTAGTCGAAAAATCCGTTATTTTGCCATTATTGGACATATCTGATTGTTGTCGAAAAAATACGTTATTTTGTGATTTTTGAACGTATCTGATTTTCGTTGAAAAATCCGTTATAATGTAATTTTTGGATATATTTTTGATTTTTGTCGGAATAACCGCTATTTTTGCCATTTTTTCCCATATCTGATTCTTGTCGGAAAAATACGTTATTTTGTCATTTTTGTACATATCTGATTTTTGTCGGAATTACCGCTATTTTTGCCATTTTTCCCATATCTGATTCTGGTCGGAAAAATACGTTATTTTGTCATTTTTGTAAATATCTGATTTTTGGCGAAAAATCCGTTATTTTGTCATTTTTGTACATATCTGATTTTTGTCGGAATAACCGCTATTTTTGCCATTTTTTGCCATATCTGATTCTTGTCGTAAAAATCCGTTATTTTGTCATTTTTGGACATATATGATTTTTGTCGAAACTGATTTTCGTTGAAAAATCCGTTATTATGTAAATTTGGATATATTTTTGTTTTTTGTCGGAATAACCGTTATTTTGTCATTTTTTACATATCTGATTTTAGTCGAAAAATCCGTTATTTTGCCATTTTTGGACATATCTGATTCTTGTCGAAAAAATCCGTTATTTTGTGATTTTTGAACGTATCTGATTTTCGTTGAAAAATCCGTTATTTTGTAATTTTTGGATATATTTTTGATTTTTGTCGGAATAACCGCTATTTTGTCATTTTTTCACATATCTGATTTTCGTCGAAAAATTCGTTATTTTGTCATTTTTGGACATATCTGATTTTTGTCGGAATAACCGCTATTTTTGCCATTTTTTCCCATATCTGATTCTTGTCGGAAAAATCCGTTATTTTGTCGTTTTTGTACATATCTGATTTTCGTCGAAAAATACGTTATTTTGCCTTTTTTGTACATATCTGATTTTTGTCGGAATAACCGCTATTTTTGCCATTTTTTCCCATATCTGATTCTTGTCGGAAAAATACGTTATTTTGTCATTTTTGTTCATATTTGATTTTCGGCGAAAAATCCGTTATTTTGTCTTTTTTGTACATATCTGATTTTTGTCGGAATAACCGCTATTTTTGCCATTTTTTCCCATATCTGATTCTTGTCGGAAAAATCCGTTATTTTGTCATTTTTGTACATATCTGATTTTCGTCGAAAAATCCGTTATTTTGCCATTTTTCACAAATCTGATTTTTGTCGAAAAAATCCGTTATTTTGTTATTTTTGGACATATCTGATTTTCGTCGAAAAATTCGTTATTTTGCCATTTTTCACATATCTGATTTTCGTCGAAAAATCCGTTATTTTGTTATTTTTGGGCATATCTGATTTTCGTCGAAAAATCCGTTATTTTGCCATTTTTGGACATATCTGATTGTTGTCGAAAAATCCGTTATTTTGTGATTTTTGAACGTATCTGATTTTCGTTGAAAAATCCGTTATTATGTAATTTTCGGATATATTTTTGATTCTCGTCGGAAAAATCCGTTATTTTGTCATTTTTGTACATATCTGATTTTCGTCGAAAAATCCGTTATTTTGCCATTTTTGGACATATCTGATTTTTGTCGAAAAATCCGTTATTATTGTCATTTTTGGACATATCTGATTTTCGTCGAAAAATTCGTTATTTTGCCATTTTTGGACATATCTGATTTTCGTCGAAAAATCCGTTATTTTGTTATTTTTGGACATATCTGATTTTTTTCGGAATAACCGCTATTTTTGCCATTTTTTCCCATATCTGATTCTTGTCGGAAAAATCCGTTATTTTGTCATTTTTGTACATATCTGATTTTCGTCGAAAAATCCGTTATTTTGCCATTTTTGGACATATCTGATTCTGGTCGGAAAAATACGTTATTTTGTCATTTTTGTACATATCTGATTTTTGGCGAAAAATCCGTTATTTTGTCATTTTTGTTACATATCTGATTTTTGTCGGAATAACCGCTATTTTTGCCATTTTTTCCCATATCTGATTCTTGTCGGAAAAATACGTTATTTTGTCATTTTTGTACATATCTGATTTTTGTCGGAATAACCGCTATTTTTGCCATTTTTTCCCATATCTGATTCTTGTCGGAAAAATCCGTTATTTTGTCATTTTTGTACATATCTGATTTTTGTCGAAAAATCCGTTATTTTGTCATTTTTTTACATATCTGATTTTTGTCGGAATAACCGCTATTTTTGCCCTTTTTTCCCATATCTGATTCTTGTCGGAAAAATCCGTTATTTTGTCATTTTTGTACATATCTGATTTTTGTCGGAATAACCGCTATTTTTGCCATTTTTTCCCATATCTGATTCTGGTCGGAAAATTACGTTATTTTGTCATTTTTGTACATATCTGATTTTTGTCGGAATAACCGCTATTTTTGCCATTTTTTCCCATATCTGATTCTTGTCGGAAAAATACGTTATTTTGTCATTTTTGTACATATCTGATTTTTCGGCGAAAAATCCGTTATTTTGTCAGTTTTTTACATATCTGATTTTTGTCGGAATAACCGCTATTTTTGCCATTTTTTCCCATATCTGATTCTTGTCGTAAAAATCCGTTATTTTGTCATTTTTGAACATATCTGATTTTTGTCGAAAAATCCGTTATTATTGTCATTTTTTGGACATATCTGATTTTCGTCGAAAAATTCGTTATTTTGCCATTTTTCACAAATCTGATTTTCGTCGAAAAATCCGTTATTTTGTTATTTTTGGACATATCTGATTTTCGTCGAAAAATCCGTTATTTTGCCATTATTGGACATATCTGATTGTTGTCGAAAAAATCCGTTATTTTGTGATTTTTGAACGTATCTGATTTTCGTTGAAAAATCCGTTATTATGTAATTTCTGGATATATTTTTGTTTTTTGTGCGGAATAACCGCTATTTTTGCCATTTTTGCACATATCTGATTTTCGTCGAAAAATTCGTTATTTTGTCATTTTTGGACATATCTGATTTTTGTCGGAATAACCGCTATTTTTGCCATTTTTTCCCATATCTGATTCTTGTCGGAAAAATCCGTTATTTTGTCATTTTTGTACATATCTGATTTTCGTCGAAAAATCCGTTATTTTGCCATTTTTGGACATATCTGATTCTTGTCGGAAAAATACGTTATTTTGTCATTTTTGTACATATCTGATTTTTGGCGAAAAATCCGTTATTTTGTCATTTTTGTACATATCTGATTTTTGTCGGAATAACCGCTATTTTTGCCATTTTTTCCCATATCTGATTCTTGTCGGAAAAATACGTTATTTTGTCATTTTTGTACATATCTGATTTTTGTCGGAATAACCGCTATTTTTGCCATTTTTTCCCATATCTGATTCTGGTCGGAAAAATACGTTATTTTGTCATTTTTGTACATATCTGATTTTTGTCGAAAAATCCGTTATTTTGTCATTTTTGGACATATCTGATTTTTGTCGGAATAACCGCTATTTTTGCCCTTTTTTCCCATATCTGATTCTTGTCGGAAAAATACGTTATTTTGTCATTTTTGTACATATCTGATTTTTGTCGGAATAACCGCTATTTTTGCCATTTTTTCCCATATCTGATTCTTGTCGGAAAAATTACGTTATTTTGTCATTTTTGTACATATCTGATTTTTGTCGGAATAACCGCTATTTTTGCCATTTTTTCCCATATCTGATTCTTGTCGGAAAAATACGTTATTTTGTCATTTTTGTACATATCTGATTTTTGGCGAAAAATCCGTTATTTTGTCATTTTTTTACATATCTGATTTTTGTCGGAATAACCGCTTTTTTTGCCATTTTTTCCCATATCTGATTCTTGTCGGAAAAATCCGTTATTTTGTCATTTTTGAACATATCTGATTTTTGTCGAAAAAATCCGTTATTTTGTCATTTTTGGACATATCTGATTTTTGTCGAAAAATTCGTTATTTTGCCATTTTTCACATATCTGATTTTCGTCGGAAAAATCCGTTATTTTGTCATTTTTGTGCATATCTGATTTTCGTCGAAAAATCCGTTATTTTGCCATTATTGGACATATCTGATTGTTGTCGAAAAAATCCGTTATTTTGTGATTTTTGAACGTATCTGATTTTCGTTGAAAAATCCGTTATTATGTAATTTCTGGATATATTTTTGATTTTTGTCGGAATAACCGCTATTTTTGCCATTTTTGCACATATCTGATTTTCGTCGAAAAATTCGTTATTTTGTCATTTTTGGACATATCTGATTTTTGTCGGAATAACCGCTATTTTTGCCATTTTTTCCCATATCTGATTCTTGTCGGAAAAATCCGTTATTTTGTCATTTTTGTACATATCTGATTTTTGTCGGAATAACCGCTATTTTTGCCATTTTTTCCCATATCTGATTCTTGTCGGAAAAATACGTTATTTTGTCATTTTTGTACATATCTGATTTTCGTCGAAAAATCCGTTATTTTGCCATTTTTGGACATATCTGATTGTTGTCGAAAAAATCCGTTATTTTGTCATTTTTTACATATCTGATTTTCGGCGAAAAATCCGTTATTTTGCAATTTTTGGACATATCTGATTGTTGTCGAAATATTTTCGTCGAAAAATCCGTTATTTTGTAAATTTGGATATATTTTTGATTTTTGTCGGAATAACCGTTATTTTGTCATTTTTTACATATCTGATTTTCGTCGAAAAATCCGTTATTTTGCCATTTTTGGACATATCTGATTTTTGTCGAAAAAATCCGTTATTTTGTCATTTTTGAACATATCTGATTCTTGTCGAAAAAATCCGTTATTTTGTCATTTTTGTACATATCTGATTTTCGTCGAAAAATCCGTTATTTTGCCATTTTTGGACATATCTGATTGTTGTCGAAAAATCCGTTATTTTGTGATTTTTGAACGTATCTGATTTTCGTCGAAAAAACCGTTATTTTGTAATTTTTGGATATATTTTGGATTTTTGTCGGAATAACCGTTATTTTTGCCATTTTTGTACATATCTGATTTTCGTCAAAAAATCCGTTATTTTGTCATTTTTGGACATATCTGATTTTTGTCGGAATAACCGCTATTTTTGCCATTTTTTCCCATATCTGATTCTTGTCGGAAAAATCCGTTATTTTGTCATTTTTGTACATATCTGATTTTCGTCGAAAAATCCGTTATTTTGCCATTATTGGACATATCTGATTTTTGTCGGAATAACCGCTATTTTTGCCATTTTTTCCCATATCTGATTCTTGTCGGAAAAATCCGTTATTTTGTCATTTTTGAACATATCTGATTTTCGTCGAAAAATCCGTTATTTTGTCATTTTTTTACATATCTGATTTTTGTCGGAATAACCGCTATTTTTGCCATTTTTTCCCATATCTGATTCTTGTCGGAAAAATCCGTTATTTTGTCATTTTTGAACATATCTGATTTTTGTCGAAAAATCCGTTATTATTGTCATTTTTGGACATATCTGATTTTTGTCGAAAAATTCGTTATTTTGCCATTTTTTCACAAATCTGATTTTCGTCGAAAAATCCGTTATTTTGTTATTTTTGGACATATCTGATTTTTGTCGAAAAATCCGTTATTTTGCCATTTTTGGACATATCTGATTCTTGTCGGAAAAATCCGTTATTTTGCCATTTTTGCACATATCTGATTTTCGTGGAAAAATCCGTTATTTTGTCATTTTTGGACATATCTGATTTTTGTCGGAATAACCGCTATTTTTGCCATTTTTTCCCATATCTGATTCTTGTCGGAAAAATCCGTTATTTTGTCATTTTTGTACATATCTGATTTTTGTCGGAATAACCGCTATTTTTGCCATTTTTTCCCTTATCTGATTCTTGTCGGAAAAATACGTTATTTTGTCATTTTTGTACATATCTGATTTTCGTCGAAAAATCCGTTATTTTGCCATTTTTGGACATATCTGATTTTTGTCGAAAAAATCCGTTATTTTGTCATTTTTGTACATATCTGATTTTCGGCGAAAAATCCGTTATTTTGCAATTTTTGGACATATCTGATTGTTGTCGAAACTGATTTTCGTTGAAAAATCCGTTATTTTGTAATTTTTGGATATATTTTTGATTTTTGTCGGAATAACCGCTATTTTGTCATTTTTTACATATCTGATTTTCGTCGAAAAATCCGTTATTTTGCCATTATTGGACATATCTGATTGTTGTCGAAAAAATCCGTTATTTTGTCATTTTTGAACATATCTGATTTTCGTCGAAAAATCCGTTATTTTGTTATTTTTGGACATATCTGATTTTTGTCGGAATAACCGCTATTTTTGCCATTTTTTCCCATATCTGATTCTTGTCGGAAAAATCCGTTATTTTGTCATTTTTGTACATATCTGATTTTCGTCGAAAAATCCGTTATTTTGCCATTTTTGGACATATCTGATTGTTGTCGAAAAAATCCGTTATTTTGTGATTTTTGAACGTAACTGATTTTCGTCGAAAAATCCGTTATTTTGTAATTTTTGGACATATTTGATTTTTGTCGGAATAACCGCTATTTTTGCCATTTTTGCACATATCTGATTTTTGTCGGAAAAATCCGTTTTTTTGCCATTTTTGTACATATCTGATTTTTGTCGGAATAACCGCTATTTTTGCCATTTTTTCCCATATCTGATTCTTGTCGGAAAAATCCGTTATTTTGTCATTTTTGTACATATCTGATTTTCGTCGAAAAATCCGTTATTTTGTCATTTTTGGACATATCTGATTTTTGTCGGAATAACCGCTGTTTTTGCGATTTTTTCCCATATCTGTTTCTTGTCGGAAAAATACGTTATTTTGTCATTTTTGTACATATCTGATTGTTGTCGAAAAAACCGCTGTTTTGTGATTTTTGAACGTAGCTATATTTTTGATTTTTGTCGGAATAACCGCTATTTTTGCCATTTTTTCCCATATCTGATTCTTGTCGGAAAAATCCGTTATTTTGTCATTTTTGTACAATATCTGATTTTTGTCGGAATAACCGCTATTTTTGCCATTTTTTCCCATATCTGATTCTTGTCGGAAAAATACGTTATTTTGTCATTTTTGTACATATCTGATTTTCGGCGAAAAATCCGTTATTTTGTCATTTTTGGACATATCTGATTTTCGTCGAAAAATCCGTTATTTTGTTATTTTTGGACATATCTGATTTTTGTCGGAATAACCGCTGTTTTTGCGATTTTTTCCCATATCTGTTTCTTGTCGGAAAAATACGTTATTTTGCCATTTTTGTACATATCTGATTTTTTGTCGAAAAAATCCGTTATTTTGTGATTTTTGAACGTAGCTATATTTTGATTTTTGTCGAAAAAACCGTTATTTTTGCCATTTTTTCCCATATCTGATTCTTGTCGGAAAAATCCGTTATTTTGTCATTTTTGTACATATCTGATTTTTGTCGGAATAACCGCTATTTTTGCCATTTTTTCCCATATCTGATTCTTGTCGGAAAAATACGTTATTTTGTCATTTTTGTACATATCTGATTTTCGGCGAAAAATCCGTTATTTTGCAATTTTTGGACATATCTGATTGTTGTCGAAAAAATCCGTTATTTTGTGATTTTTGAACGTTACTGATTTTCGTTGAAAAATCCGTTATTATGTAATTTTTGGATATATTTTTGATTCTCGTCGGAAAAATCCGTTATTTTGTCATTTTTGTACATATCTGATTTTCGTCGAAAAATCCGTTATTTTGCCATTATTGGACATATCTGATTATTGTCGAAAAAATCCGTTATTTTGTGATTTTTGAACGTATCTGATTTTCGTTGAAAAATCCGTTATTATGTAATTTCTGGATATATTTTTGATTTTTGTCGGAATAACCGCTATTTTTAAAATTTTTGCACATATCTGATTTTCGTCGAAAAATTCGTTATTTTGTCATTTTTGGACATTAATTTTGTCGGAATAATCGCTATTTTTGCCATTTTTTCCCATATCTGATTCTTGTCGGAAAAATCCGTTATTTTGTCATTTTTGTACATATCTGATTTTTGTCGAAAAAACCGTTATTTTTGCCATTTTTGGACATATCTGATTCTTGTCGGAAAAATCCGTTATTTTGTCATTTTTGTACATATCTGATTTTCGTCGAAAAATCCGTTATTTTGTCATTTTTGGACATATCTGATTTTTGTCGGAAAAACCGTTATTTTTGCCATTTTTTCCCATATCTGATTTTTGTCGGAAAAATCCGTTATTTTGTCATTTTTGTACATATCTGATTTTTGTCGGAATAACCGCTATTTTTGCCATTTTTTCCCATATCTGATTCTTGTCGGAAAAATCCGTTATTTTGTCATTTTTGTACATATCTGATTTTCGTCGAAAAATCCGTTATTTTGTTATTTTTGGACATATCTGATTTTTGTCGGAATAACCGCTATTTTTGCGATTTTTTCCCATATCTGATTCTTGTCGGAAAAATACGTTATTTTGTCATTTTTGTACATATCTGATTTTTGTCGAAAAAATCCGTTATTTTGTGATTTTTGAACGTACTATATTTTTGATTTTTGTCGGAATAACCGCTATTTTTGCCATTTTTTCCCATATCTGATTCTTGTCGGAAAAATCCGTTATTTTGTCATTTTTGTAAATATCTGATTTTTGTCGGAATAACCGCTATTTTTGCCATTTTTTCCCATATCTGATTCTTGTCGGAAAAATACGTTATTTTGTCATTTTTGTACATATCTGATTTTCGTCGAAAAATCCGTTATTTTGTCATTTTTGGACATATCTGATTTTTGTCGAAAAATCCGTTATTTTGCCATTTTTGCACATATCTGATTTTCGTCGAAAAATCCGTTATTTTGTTATTTTTGGACATATCTTTGATTTTTGTCGAAATAACCGCTATTTTTGAAATTTTTGCACATATCTGATTTTCGTCGAAAAATTCGTTATTTTGTCATTTTTGGACATCTAATTTTGTCGGAATAACCGCTATTTTTGCCATTTTTTCCCATATCTGATTCTTGTCGGAAAAATCCGTTATTTTGTCATTTTTGTACATATCTGATTTTTGTCGGAATAACCGCTATTTTTGCCATTTTTTTCCCATATATCTGATTCTTGTCGGAAAAATACGTTATTTTGTCATTTTTGTACATATCTGATTTTCGGCGAAAAATCCGTTATTTTGTCATTTTTGTACATATCTGATTTTTGTCGGAATAACCGCTATTTTTGCCATTTTTTCCCATATCTGATTCTTGTCGGAAAAATACGTTATTTTGTCATTTTTGTACATATATGATTTTCGTCGAAAAATCCGTTATTTTGCCATTATTGGACATATCTGATTGTTGTCGGAAAAATCCGTTATTTTGTCATTTTTTACATATCTGATTTTCGTCAAAAAATCCGTTATTTTGTCATTTTTGTACATATCTGATTTTTGTCGGAATAACCGCTATTTTTGCCATTTTTTCCCATATCTGATTCTTGTCGGAAAAATCCGTTATTTTGTCATTTTTGGACATATCTGATTTTCGTCGAAAAATCCATTATATTGTTATTTTTGGACATATCTGATTTTTGTCGGAATAACCGCTATTTTTGCGATTTTTTTCCCATATCTGATTCTTGTCGGAAAAATACGTTATTTTGTCATTTTTGTACATATCTGATTTTTGTCGAAAAAATCCGCTGTTTTGTGATTTTTGAACGTAGCTATATTTTTGATTTTTGTCGGAATAACCGCTATTTTTGCCATTTTTTCCCATATCTGATTCTTGTCGGAAAAATCCGTTATTTTGTCATTTTTGTACAATATCTGATTTTTGTCGGAATAACCGCTATTTTTGCCATTTTTTCCCATATCTGATTCTTGTCGGAAAAATACGTTATTTTGTCATTTTTGTACATATCTGATTTTCGTCGAAAAATCCGTTATTTTGTCATTTTTGGACATATCTGATTTTTGTCGAAAAATTCGTTATTTTGCCATTTTTGCACAAATCTGATTTTCGTCGAAAAATCCGTTATTTTGTTATTTTTGGACATATCTGATTTTTGTCGGAATAACCGCTGTTTTTGCGATTTTTTCCCATATCTGATTCTTGTCGGAAAAATCCGTTATTTTGTCATTTTTGTACATATCTGATTTTCGTCGAAAAATCCGTTATTTTGCCATTATTGGACATATCTGATTGTTGTCGAAAAAATCCGTTATTTTGTGATTTTTGAACGTAACTGATTTTCGTTGAAAAATCCGTTATTTTGTAATTTTTGGATATATTTTGGATTTTTGTCGGAATAACCGATATTTTTGCCATTTTTGTACATATCTGATTTTCGTCGAAAAAATCCGTTATTTTGTGCAATTTTTGGACATATCTGATTTTTGTCGGAATAACCGCTATTTTTGCCATTTTTTCCCATATCTGATTCTTGTCGGAAAAATCCGTTATTTTGTCATTTTTGTACATATCTGATTTTCGTCGAAAAATCCATTATTTTGCCATTATTGGACATATCTGATTTTTGTCGGAATAACCGCTATTTTTGCCATTTTTTCCCATATCTGATTCTTGTCGGAAAAATCCGTTATTTTGTCAATTTTGTACATATCTGATTTTCGGCGAAAAATCCGTTATTTTGTTCTTTTTGGACATATCTGATTTTTGTCGGAATAACCGCTGTTTTTGCCATTTTTTCCCATATCTGTTTCTTGTCGGAAAAATACGTTATTTTGCCATTTTTGTACATATCTGATTTTCGGCGAAAAATCCGTTATTTTGCAATTTTTGGACATATCTGATTGTTGTCGAAAAAATCCGTTATTTTGTGATTTTTGAACGTAACTGATTTTCGTTGAAAAATCCGTTATTATGTAATTTTTGGATATATTTTTGATTCTTGTCGGAAAAATCCGTTATTTTGTCATTTTTGTACATATCTGATTTTCGTCGAAAAATCCGTTATTTTGCCATTTTTGGACATATCTGATTTTTGTCGAAAAAATCCGTTATTTTGTGATTTTTGAACGTATCTGATTCTTGTCGGAAAAATACGTTATTTTGTCATTTTTGTACATATCTGATTTTCGTCGAAAAACCCGTTATTTTGCCATTTTTGGACATATCTGATTGTTGTCGGAAAAATCCGTTATTTTGTCATTTTTTACATATCTAATTTTCGTCAAAAAATCCGTTTATTTTGTCATTTTTGTACATATCTGATTTTTGTCGGAATAGCCGCTATTTTTGCCATTTTTTCCCATATCTGATTCTTGTCGGAAAAATCCGTTATTTTGTCATTTTTGGACATATCTGATTTTCGTCGAAAAATCCATTATATTGTAACGCAAATAGGCTGGGCCTACCGTCACTGGTGGTTGGTCGAGCGGTTCCTTTGTTTTTAAGTGGCGAGGGAGTCACCACGAAAGCACGGGCCAGATTAGGCAATCCCGCTTCCAATAAGAAAACTGTGGTTGGTTTCTTTTTATTTTCTTTTATTTCCCGCGTGTTTGTTATTTAGCACGCTAACAACTGCGGAGCTCGGACTGATCGCGGTGGCGTTTCGAAGAGGAGAGAGATATCAGAGGAAACGGAAGCTGCATGGCGGCCCAAACTCTCAGGGTTGCTCTTTGTTCCGACCGCCACAACAGCTGGCTGTGTGACCGTCTCATCGCCGCAACAGCTGACGAGCGGTCAGCTGTTGTCATAGCAACCGTGGATCGGAGGTGGCAACCTTGGGCTATTAGGGCAGCGTTGCCATTTTCGTTACATTGCCCCCCTCTAAGACTCAAGCCTCCTGGCCGAGTCCATCCTGTGTTGATCCACGGAAGCGAGCTAGGCGATTGACATGCACGGTCTTCGTCGTGCGTTTTCCGGGCAGCTGCACTTCATAGACCAAATCGGAGTGCCGTCGCACTACCATGGCCGGTCCCACCCAGTCGGACTGCAGTTTCGGACATCGTCCCACTTTGCGACTAGGGGCGTACACCCACGCGGTGTCGCCGGCCGAGAAGTCTACGGGATGGGCGCGGAGGTCGTACCGCGTTTTAGCGGCCGCTGATAGTTGTTGTCTCGCTGTCTGATGAGTTTGGCGGATGCGCTCCTGAAGTTGTTCGACGAAGGCGGGGTAGCCTCTAGGATCCGACGATGGTCGGCCATGCAAAAGCTCCACAGGCAAACGAAGTTCGCGGCCCAGCATGAGCAGCGATGGGGAAAATCCAGTGGCTTCATGGGGCGCAGAACGATAAGCCCAAAGCGCCAAGGGTAACAGCTCGTCCCAATCTCGTTGATCCGCGGCGACGAATTTGGCCAGATAGTCCAACAGCGTTCGATTGAAGCGTTCCACCATGCCGTCCGATTGTGGATGAAGAGGGGTAGTGCGTGTTTTCTCGACGTCGAGAAGGCGTAGGCATGCCTGAAATACCTCTGACTCGAAGTTTCGTCCCTGGTCCGAGTGTAGTACAAAAGGGGCTCCAAAGCGAGAGAAAACTTCACGTACAAGAGCTTGAGCCACGGTCTCGGCAGTTTGCTTAGGAAGTGCCATGCATTCTGGCCACTTAGTAAAATAGCACATGGCGACGGCGATATAACGGTTGCCCCGCGCTGTAGTAGGAAGTGGGCCCAGAATGTCGATAGCCACCCGTTCGAAGGGAGCGCCGATTGCACTTGGAAGCATCTTACCAACGGTTCTTCGTTGCGGGCCTTTTCGGGCATTGCAAACACGACAACGCGAACACCACAGGGTCACGTCAGCAGTCTGTCCGATCCAGTAATAGCGTCTCTTGATCTTGCCCAGCGTTTTCTTGATGCCGAAGTGTCCACCAGTAGTGGAATTGTGTGCACCAAGGAGGGTCTCCTCCTGCAGTGCTCGAGGTACCACAACAACTGCGTCACCGGCCTTGTTCTTCGTCATCACCATCTCTGCGTCCAGATATAAGTTCGAGTACATATGCCAGTAAGCCTTGATATCTGGCCCTTCTCCCCAAATTGCTTCTTTGGCTGGTCTAACTCCCTTGGTTAGCCACGAGATAACTACTGCGAGAACCGAGTCTTCCTTCTGATATTGGGCATAGTCTTTTGGCTGGATTTGCAAGAACATGACGGCTTGTCCATCTTGCTGTTCAGCCCTTTCACACAGGCGGCATTCTCCACAAGGTCGGCGGGATAAGGCGTCCGCATTTCCATGCTGCTGCCCGTTGCGGTGTTGAATTTCAAGATTGTACTGCTGCAACCGCTCGATCCACCTAGCAAGCTGTCCTTCCGGCGCTTTAAAGTTGAATAACCAGCGCAAGGATGCATGATCAGTCCGCAGAAGGAATTTGCGGCCATAGAGGTAATGATGATAATGCTTGGTAGCCAATACGGCTGCCAACAGTTCCCTCCTAGTAACGCAATAGTTGCGTTCGGCGGCGCTGAATGTCTTGCTATAGTATTCCAGGACGCGCTCCTGCCCATCTTGCACTTGGCTGAGGACAGCCCCAGCGCCATGATTAGAAGCATCGGTATCCAGAATAAATAAGCCGTCCGGAGAAGGAAAACTTAGAATAGGCGAAGTGGTCAGTTGCTCCTTCAGCAATTCGAACGAAGCTTGGGCTGCCTCTGACCATGAAAATCTGCGCCGGGCTTCCGTCAGCTCGTGCAAAGGTCGGGCTATGGTGGCAAATCCTTGAATGAACTTTCGGTAGTAGGAACATAATCCCACGAACGATCGGACATCCTTCTGACATTGCGGCTGCGGCCAGTCGACAACTTTGCTGATCTTCTCGGAGCATGCCTTCAGACCATGGTAGCTCACGATGTGACCCAAATACTTAACTTCCGAGCGGAAGAAGTGGCATTTGTGGGGGCTCAACTTTAGGCCAGCTCTCTGAAGTCTCTCGAAAACTTCTTGGAGGTGTACCAAGTGTTCCTCTTCCGTACGGGAGTGGACGATAATGTCGTCCAGGTAGACCAATGCCGACTTCCAGGTGACGCCCGAAAAGAGACCATCCATTAGGCGCTCAAAAGTGGCAGGAGCGTTAGTCAAACCGAAAGGCATCACATTGAACTCATACAGACCTGCGTCGCAAGCGAATGCTGTTTTGGGCCGTGACTGCTCGTCCATTTCGACCTGCCAGTACCCGCTTTGCAAGTCCATCGTCGAAAACCAACGCGACCCGTGTAGAGTCGTCAGTATGTCATCCATCTTCGGGAGGGGATACGAATCCTTCAAGGTGACGTCATTTAGCCGGCGGTAGTCGACACAAAAACGGGTACTACCGTCTTTCTTTCGTACCAGGACCACCGGAGATGCCCAAGGGCTGCTAGACGGTCTAATCACGTCTCTTGCCTGCATACTCGCAACTAACTGCTCCACTTCCGCCTTTCGTGATAAGGCCAAACGTCGCGGGGCCTGCTTAATGGGTCGCGCCGATCCTGTATCAATGGTGTGTCGGGCTAGGTTGGTACGCCCGGTATCATCATCCCTTTGTGAGAACACAGTTCCATAGCGCCGCAGTAGGTGCACTAACCGGGTGTGGACCTCTAGCTTAAGGTCTGCTGTGACTAGAGTCTGCCAGTCGATCAGCTCGGGTTTGACGCTCTCCGAACTACATGGTTCAATATCCACGGCTTCCAATTGTCCCAAGACGGTAAACGCTGGGACACGGTATTCCTGTGCGCTCAGATTCAAGACTCGTAGGGTCGTCTTATCGTCCGCAGCATCCATGATACTACTACCCAAAATTACTTGGATGGGTAGCTGGGAATGCTTACCGCGTTCCAACACGGCTACAGGAGTTTGAGCTAGCGACGTACATCCGACTCGCAAGTGGGTATCGCTGTACGGCGGGATGCGTGTGGGCTCCGTGGAATATAATAGACCGGGCGACTCCGCACTCGATGCTTCCAGCGAGATTGCTCCCCAGTCGAGCTTTATAAGCAAAGCCTTCAAGTCCAGGAAAGCTTGGTGTCGCAGCAGAAAGTCGACTCCGAGGAGGCTGGGTATGCGGCCTTCTACAAGGAGGAATTCGTGCTCGATAGGGCGACCTGCCAACGTCATACTGACCTTGCTACGTGCTGTAGCCACGAACTGCTCCGCTGACGGACCCTGGAGCATTACTCTACATGGTGTACATGGTGGTGGCTTCGGTAACGCATTTCGATTTAGCAAGGAAACGGCAGCACCGGTGTCGACCAGCAATCGCACCGGGTGTTTCTGCAAGGGAATTACGCAGTGTAGATGCCGATCGCCGAGCGCGCCCAGTGCATACGTTGCTTCAACTGGCGGACTCACGCGGGGATCAACGTCTATGGGCAGGGGCTGCGTCTCGCCTGACTTCTCGCCTTCCAGCGGCGGCTCCTCGAACAAACGGGCCAGGACGGGCTCAACTTCGGGTGAAGGAGCGCGGCATCTGGCTACCTCCTCACGTTCCAGCGGCGGTTCCTCGCACAAACGGGCCAGGAAGGGCTCAACTTCGGGTGAAGGAGCGCTGCGTCTGGCTGCTGGCAACTCGAGCCGAGCATGGGTCGAGGTGAGGAACTCAGGCCGATCCCGCGCGCACAAGGGGGCGTGGACGGATGGCGAAGGTGGCGGGACCGTGTCCCTGACTAAGTCGGTTGTCGATTCTGGTATCCGGTTAGGCGTCAGCGGTGTTTTACTTACTTCGATGGGGCTGGGCGGGTGCGGCGT